>BMAU01013569.1:0-24000 GCA_019973935.1 Trichonephila clavipes
TTGTCTTAGAAACAAGAACATAACTTTCTTTTTCTACATTTATCTTCAATTGTAAAAGTTTTGATAATAGCTAACATATTTAAATTACATTTTACAACGGTTGAATAAAAACGCTCAGACCCTGTGATCTAGCGGTAGCGTATCGGACTTCCATACCACAGGTCCCGGTTCTATTCCCGAGTTGGGCAAGGTCGACTCAGCCTTTCATCCCTACTGTAGTGGGTCTATAAATTAGTACCAAGCTTGCTTGGGGACTTAAAACACTGGGGGTCTCGCTTCAGACTGACCTTCTGATCGGGACATCTGCTCATGCACCTTTCTCCCAATGGTCAAGTATACTGGGATGGGCACATTAGGCCCTGGTACTCATGGGAAAATGCATCACTGAGTTTGAATTTAAGTGATAAAGGCTTTTTGAGAAAACGAATAATTTAACAGATTCATTATTAAAAAAAAGGTCATTATATTCTGGTTAGTTTCCTTAAAAAAATTATGTTCACTTAATTACTGCAACCATATGCCTTCAGAATGACCACCATTATTAATAAAAAAAATTAATTTCATAACTGCTTCTATTTAATAGGAGAGATAATTTCATTAAGATTGTTCTTATTTTAACAAATATAAAATTTTTTTTTAAAAGTTATAAAATGTTTTTCATTCTTTCTTGCAATTTAGGCATTGTATACTGTGCATAACTTTAAATCATCAGGAAAAAATCTATACATATTCTATAGAAAGTAAATAATCTTAAATCTTCCCCGAAAAATTACATGAGTAATATTCAATTTAATCTGTAGATAACTACAGATTGTAATCCACAAAAAGATTTATAAACTGTAGCGAATTATTACAAAATTTATCATTCTAAGCGCAAGTAGATTCTCAGATGTTAAGGTGATTTCTTTCAAGTCATCCACTTCGATCGGAAAGTTAAACACTACTTATGTTTAAGGTTGTGGTTTATTTATATTTATAGTCTTCTTCCTTATCATGATAATATTAATTTGCTCTTAAGATCATAGGATTGTCAGATGGGATTTACAGAAACATGGCCATCTAATTGAACAAACGTGTTGGTGCAAATCTTTTCCAAAAGGCCAACTCACACGGGGGCAATTTCACGTTATTTCAACTCTCAAACAAAAAGTGTGAAAACTGTTTTTTTTCCCTTTCGAATTTTACGGAAATTTTCTGCTGGGTACGAAACGGAAAAGTATTCATCTTGAAATCCTTAAGACGTAAAACGATTTACGGAACAACTATGTTTTAAGGGAAAATATCAGAGCATGTGACGACATTCTATCAAAGGGACTTGTAACAAGTAAATAGAAATAGTTCTTGTAGTGAAAGATGAGACTTAGAATAAATTAAATCTGCTAATACCTAAGATGGGAATCAATAGACGTATATTTATATAAGATATATATATAAAATAAAATAATTATTTTATTTTTTTTAACCAAAAAACAAGAATGGAAGGAAAATAACATGAAGAAAATTGTATATAAGAAGAACAAAAAGGCTTTTGAACCTCTATCTGCTTTAAAAAAGCTAAACTAAAACTAAACTCAGTAGCGTAACAATCCATGAAGGGCCAAGGTCTACTGTGGTCATCTTAATTTTCGCGACCTTAAACGCTAAAGGGGCATGAGCAGATGTTCCGGTTAGGTGGCCAGTCTGACGCAAAACACCCATTGTTTAGTTCCCAAGTATCCACCAAGCAATTTATCGACCCCCTAAAGAGATGAACGGCTTAGTCGACCTTGCTCAATCCCGGGTTTGAACCCCGAACCTGTGGAGTGGAAGCGCGACACACTTCCACTTAAAAAAAAGCTGTCTAAACTTTATTTAAAAAAATATATTTCCTAAGTAAATAAAATAAAAAATATTAAAATCAGTTTAATTTTAACAATATTTCAAGGTTCAAAATTAATTCTTTCAAATTGAGAATCCCCACTCCCTAAAAAGTTGTTTGTAAAAAATGATAAATAAACCCTATTATAATATCTCTAAAAAGAAAGCTTCTAAAAACATGTCACGATTTTCTTAAGGATCTTTAATATGTCAGTGCTTCTCAAACTTTCAATACTGGCGCCCCCCCTTTTATATCACAATTTTTATCGCGTCCCTCTTATACATAAAAATGTACTGAATGCAATAATAATGCACTTAGATGCTAAAGTTACAATTATCGATCTTAATTATAAACCATACAAATTAGTAACATAAGTATTAAATTTTGCATAAAACTTTTAAGCAAAAAATAAATAAAATAATAGGATAATTATTATGTTATTTTTCATTTCTTTAATTTTTAAATTGAACATATTGCAAAATGCGGTGGCTGCTTAGAAGATAAAATATAGATATCTGCTAAATATAGAAAAAGAACTCAGAGGTTCAATTTGTAATCATAAGCATTACTTATAAAAACTTGGCTTTGCAAGCCAAGCCAATGGAAGTCATTAATACTTATTAAACTTGTTCTTAATTTAAGATTAATTAATTACTTATAAAATACTCTGTGCAGCACGGATACATTAAAAGTATACCGGCTGAAGAGCCCGTTCTTTGCCCGAGTTCATTTATAAGAAAAAAAAATTATTGATATAATAGCTGAATTGTAAGGAGAGCAAAGCCAAGTGCTCGACAATGTTTACAAAAATGTAAAATGATTTTTTTAAAATGGTTACTCAAATTATAATTAGTTTTAAGCGAATTGTAATTTTAACTCTCACAGAATTAGCCTTTATAAATGATGTTAAATAATGAACAATAATATAAAATTCCAATGAAGAATAATTGTAGTATTTTTAATATTAAAAGTGAAAAGATTTCAACATGTTTTAACCCGGGAGCAGGCTCGCACTCGATACGGTCGAGCGGGGTTATTGAGTGACCCCAATCTTTTTTTTATAAATATTTTATTGTACACGATACAAATCGTGATTCCAGTGAATAATTTAATTAACAGAAAGTATACTTACTTACTTTCAAGGACTTTTCAATTTTTCTTTTGTAACAAATAAACAGTTTTGCCACAATTAACGATTTCGTAATCTATGTGTCCCGCGCTACCACTTCCGGATAAAAGTGTATTCATTATGTTAATATGTATGTTACTGCTAAAAAATTGTGTAAAAAGTTTTTCGTTATGCTTTATATGTTTGAGAATACTGATAAAAATAAGTCTTGGCCAAGTAATCCTTCAAAGTGCTATCTGTGGTTTTCCCAATATCATAAAACTCTTTTGCATGAAAAAAAGCGCAACAGAGAAATACATTACTTACAACTTCCCTAAATGAGAAACATACACATAAGAGATAGGTCATAACTAACTGTACCAATAACTTATAAGGTCAAACAGATTATAGCTATAATGTGAAGTATTTCAAAAATAATGTCAGTGATGAAATTTTTATGTTCCTAAATTTTTTTCGATTATGGGTCTGGGATCTGTTTTTCTCTGAAAGAGTAGTATGTTAGGTTTAAAAAGAAAGCGTAGTAAAAAATCTCTCATCATGAAATTTCAGCAAATCAATAAAAGTTTTCTTTATTTGGTTATAGGATCAAAGATAGCTAATTAGGTATTGAAGAAGTTTTTATTTTTGATGACTTAATTTCGCGTGCGCATGCCTATAAATTATATCAGAGTAAAAATGCAATTTTTATTACGTCTGAAAGTATTTTGTTTTAATTAATTCTAATAAATTAACTAGTTTTAAATCTTTTATTTTCGATATGCTCGCCCCCTCCGAGGGGCTCGCCCCACAGTTTGGGAAACACTGATATAAGGTGTCTTGCGTTAATTTTTATTTCATTTTTTTTCTTCCTTTATCTAAGCCAATAATATTGTTCAAAGGTTAAAGTAAAATATTAATAAGATTTATAAAGAGTATAAGAACTGTCATTTTATACTTTAATCAATATGTATAAAATCTCAGCAAAGAATCCAAATTAAGGAATACATTGATAAGAAAACTCGATTGAATTGAAAATGAATGCTAGAAAATTAAAGGTACTTTCGAGTTACAATATTAAATAGAATGATTGTGAATATGCGTACACACACCCTATATATGCTATATATATATATGTATATATATATATATATATATAGCATAGTATAGAGGAATAAAACAAGTGATAGAAAAAATACCCTACTAAACAATGATTGGAGAATAACGTAATTTTTAAGAATCTGAAATTTTGAGCAATTGAAAATGTAAAGATGGAGGGAGTCATTGGACTAAAATTGATAACTTTTATAATTTCCAATGCTTTCACTAATTTAGGACATTGAAATAGGGTTAAGTATTGCTTCATAGGATCCAACCTTCCCGTTCAACAGAAATTTTCGACATAATAGAAAAACAAAAACCCCTTTTTACGTTAGAACTATATCTACACGTGGGATGAACACAAAATAATAAAAATAAATGAATGGATGAATATTAAAAAAATATTTTTTTACAAGAGAAATAGTTACAAAAAGAAAACTTCAAAGAGAATTAACAAGAATATCCCAAAGCAAAAACTTACATATATTTGTGTTAAATATTAAATTATTTAAGATGATGTATCCATTACTACAGAGTGTTTTTTCCATGTATAGAAGTTTAAGTTGGCATTACTTTCCAAGATGGTGACCGATTTAATAGCTGTCAAGTGATTTATTCTCAGTTTGGTTTGGCAATTCATCATGAATAGACTCACGCCTGAACAACATTTTCAAATTGTGCAATTGTATTTCGAAAACAATGGTCGAATTTCATAAGCGAATTTTGTTTAGCGATGAAGCGCACTTCTGGTTGAATGGCTACGTCAACAAACAAAACTGCCGCATTTTGAGTGAAGCTAATCCACAAGTGTATGTCGAAACACCATTACATCCAGAAAAACTGACTGTTTGGTGCGCTTTATGGGCTGGTGGAATCCTTCTTCAAAAGCGATGAAGGCCACAACGTTAAAGTCAATGGTGATCGGTATAGAGCCGCCATGATTTCTAACTTTTTCATTCCTGAATTGAACAATCATGATGTCCAGGAGCTTTGGTTCCAACAAGACGGCGCAACATGTCACACAGCTCGTGCCACAATCGATTTATTGAAAGACACGTTTGGTGACCGCCTAATTTCACGTTTTGGACCTCGACAATTGGCCTCTATGATCTTGTGATTTAACACCGCTAGACTATTTTTTGGGGGGGCTATGTAAAGTCATTGGTCTATGCGGATAAGCCACAAACGCCTGACCATTTGGAAGACAACATTCGCCGTGTTATTGCCGATATGAGGCCACAAATGTTGGAAAAAGTCATCGAAAATTAGACCTCCAGATTGGACTACATCCGAGCCAGCCGTGGCAGTCCTATGCCAGAAATAATATTTAAAATGTAATGTCACAAGATTATCTTTCGAATAAAAAAATTCATGTCAATTGAAAATACATCGTTGTTTTATTGCAATTTAAAGTTCTATACCTCTCAAAAAACACCCTTTACAACCTCGCTTCACAATATGGCATGTTGATGCAGATAATTAAAAAATGGAAGTGCACCTAGATAGTTTTTTTTTGTAACTAAACAAAGCTTGATTATAAATAAAGAATAAAATATTTTGAAACATTTAAAAATGAATTCAACTGGATTGTTTTAATTCCGGCAATATTGACAGAATTTTTTTGTAATTAAATTTAATTCATTGTAAGAAACTAAACTCTTGCTCTTTTTATAAAATTTAGAACAATATTTCTAAAAATAGTTGTGTGTAGGTTGGTATACCAAAATAGCATTTTTATAATGTTAAGTTCGGTAGAGTCTCTTTTATCAAAAATCTTACTTATTAGCAAATTATTCTTAACGTTTAGTCGAAGGTTGGAAAAGTTTGCTGACTCCTTATTGAAACTGGTTTTTAATAATTTCAGGTACTGTGGATAATAGTTAAAAAAACTAGGAACAAAATTTATTATATTAATAAAAATAACTAAGACATCTATGTATCTAAATAAGTAATAAGAGTCGTTATGAATTTTTTCGTCTTCATAATAGTGTAAATAGATATTTGCTAAAAAGTTACTTGCAGGCCCCTCTTGTTGCAGTCATTTAATATATATATTAAATATATATGTATATACATATATATATATTTATTATGTTCACATTTATTTTTATAATAATATAAATTAATGTGTGTTTGTGTTCACTTTTGATTTGCCTACATATGATATAATTTACTGTTCATAATTGTTTGAATTTAAGATGAGGCATGAATATCTCGTTAAGACTATTCTTAATGGTACTTATATATTAAGGAAAAAATATTTTCTCACTATTAAAAATAGCATCGCATTTTTACTTTTGCATTGTGATCATTGTATAATATTCAGGACTTGATTAGGAATGCAATTATAACCTTACTCTTGTAAGGAAATATCATAAACATTCCACAAAAACTTACATGCATGATATACAGTTCCAAATCGGATAACCACAGGTTATAATCTAGAATAAGATTTATACTTTTGGCAGCCAACTGTCTCTATTTTAATCATTCTTAGAGCAAGGACATTTACTTGTTTTAATGCGATTTTTGCACATTTTTCATCTTGGTTGGAGAATTGCTTTCTATTTATTTTTAAGCTTGTAGTTTATTTACTTGTAAGGTCTTCCTCCTTACCATGGCAATGTTCTTTTGCTCTTAAACTCAGTGAATTGACTTATGGGATTTTAGAAATCAAGCCATGAAATCGTACAAACGTGTTGGTGCATATCTGTCCCAAGTGAAAAATTCACACGAGTGCGATTTTACGCTATTTCAACTCTCAAACAAGAAGTGTGAAAACAGTTTTTTTCCCTTTCGGATTTTGTGAAAGCTTGCCTTGTGCGAAATGGGAAAGTATTCATCCTGAAAGCCTCTATCCGTAAATCGATTTCGGAAACAACTGCATTTATTAGGGAAAACATCAAAGCACGAGACAACATTCTATTGTCAAGTCTTGTAACGTGTAAACAGAGTTTGTTCTTACAAAAAAAAAAAATTTGACTTACAATAAATTCTGTCCGCTTATACTTTAGATGTATCGTTACGAAGAGCTATAGCAAACATATCTAGAATGCAAATCCAGAACATTTTTATTTTTATGCAAAAAATAATAAAGGAGGGAGAATAGGAAGAGGTAAAAGTTATATGCGTTTAGAAAAAAAATAGCTTTTAAAACGGCTATCTGCTTTAAAAGTGCTATCTAGACTATATTCAGGATAATTGCTTAAAAAAAATAAATTGAAAACCCATTTTCAAAGCGAAAACATTGTTTTGTATCGAAGGAGAATCCTTCCCCCCCAATCCAAAAAAGAGTACGTGAAAACGATGAATAACACTGTGATAGAATAACTCTAAAAACTCATCTAAAAACATGTCTCAGTTAGCTTAAAGTGACTCATAAATTATTAATATAAATGCGTCTTATGTTAATTTTTATTTCTCACTCTTCTTTTACCCTTGTGAAGAAAATTTTTCAAATATTTAAAAATAATTCTTATAAAGATTTATCCATTTATTTATGTCAATAGAAAAGTTTAATCAATAAGGATAGAAACTCAATGAAAGAGGTCGAAGTAAGAAGCTTATAATACAAGAGAGTAGGGGGGGAGGTAATTACCGTAAGGTAAATACCGGAGAAGTTCTCCCCACTTTTTCACATACACACAGATCATACTTCCCATAGTTCCATAAACAAATATGAAACTCCTGAATGTATTAATCTTGTTCGATTTGAAACAAATTTTATATATTTATAAAATGTAACAATTTTAGATTTTGTATTGTTAAAAAAACGTTCTATAGGTCATTGAAAAAGTGAGCCATACATAAAAAATGCTGCAGATTTTAAATATTAAGAACACGCTATATTTAAGTTTTAATTTTTTGTAACATTTCAATTTAGAATATATTTTGGGGAAAAGAAGATATTGTATGTGTCGAACGTAATAAAATACTACAGAATACAAAGTTATCCAGAAAGTAATTCAGAGCAATACAATCATGTTTCATTTTAAAAGAAACCGGGAAATATTTAAATTTTCTACAAAAAATGTAATTTAATAGCTGCATAGTTGTTAGTAATACTCACAGAAAATATTGTGCTTATATATTTATTAAAAATTTTTTTAGCATATATTTCAGTATACACGCTGAAGTTTTCTTCTGGAAAAGATAAACAAATTCGAAACGATCAATTATTGTTACTTTCCTGTAAATCTTAGGATATCAAAGGTTTTCAAAGCTATTTATTATTTTTTTTGTAATTAAAGGAGATTACTTACTACTACAACTCTTCGATAATATCCGAACACCTATAAAATGTTTCTAGGATTTTGATTATAAACTGTCCTAAATTTTAATTAATCTGATTCGGAATGTTCTAAAAAAATCTAAAAATTAAAACATATAATTTTTTAGCTCCCTTTCAAATTTAATTGATTATTAGTGAAACCAAACAAAAGTATTGAATACGATGAAAAAAATGGCTTCACTTGCGTTTTTCAAGAAAACAACAAATATAAATCGAAAATTTAACATTTCTTATAAAACTGATATGTTATGATATTCTCATTTTAGCAGAGACGTAACTTGCATATTAGATTGCGAAAAGATAATCAATACAACGTGCAGGGGCTGCTTTAGGGCTGGATAAACCGGGCTCCTGCCCGGGGCGGCAAATTCTAAGAGCGGCACTTGAATCAAATATGAAAAATCCTTTTTTTTTTTTTAAAAAAAATTGATATATTTTCTGAACTATCATTGGGTGTGAATTTGGCATTTCATTCCTTATTTTGTACTCTGTATGTTTAATGTCAGTTTTCTTTTGTCTTGAAACTTAAGAGTTTGGAGCGGGAGTATATGCTCAATCATCAAATTAGGTAAGTTAATACATCTTTCACTAGTAATTTCTCCACATCCCGGAGTATGCCACAAAGGACATTCCTTTCACCCGTACGACGTCCAGTGTCAGCTATCCAGAAAGGGACAGGGACAATGAGTGGCTTTTTTTTGTTGATAGAGAGTCACAGGAGATGTTTTATTTTAGTCATAAGTGTTGATACTATAAGTTAAAATAAACGTTTGTGATCCCCATCATCATCAGACTCTTTTCAGAAAAAATTGCTAACTGAAATGAGCAACTCCTTCTCTTACATTTTACTCGTTTGAAATAATAACAGGTAGATATGTCCTTGATTTCGAATTATTTTGTATTTGACTTAAAATAATATATATATGCAGTAACTTAAATTGATATCTACTCATAACCCGAATCTCCTTTATTTATAACATCTAATTCATAAATCCTAATAACCTATTTCGAAACGCGTCTCAATTTATCTTTTCTAAAGCATTGATAACATTATGTTAGTACCAGTTGCGTAACAGAGAAAATTAGCCCCCCTGCAAATTTTGATTCTGGGCCCCAAGTCAGATCTTAAAAAAGGATTGCAAGGCTTTGGGTCCCCTAGAATCATGGGATTCCCCACAATGTGAGGGTGTATGTTACTCCACTGTCTGTTGCCAAAAGTACTTATGTTGCTTTGAAGTACGACTTCAATAAAGAATCAACTCAAATATCCTTTACATGCAAAAGATAATTTTTAAACAAAATATTCATATATAACAAATAATAATTCACATATATAAATAAAACAGTAACATCTTGTTCCCTTTAATATTAATTGACACAAATGAATATTACATAATAAGATAAGAATATTACATAATAAGAATATTACATATTAAGATAATAAAAATTACTCACGCATAAATATTTAATGTATGTAAGAGTATTATCAACTTTTCTAAGATGACCTGCGCATAATTGGACTGGATAAGTCTTATGTTCGCCATATATATTTCAACAATTTTACGTACCTTTTCCTGAAAATGGTGAAATTTTTTATGGCAGACAGAATAAAATGTTTTGCATGCTTTAACGAATAATTTTCTTTTCAAGTATGAATAAAAATTTTGTTGTTAATATTTATTTATTGAAACTTAATTTTAAATTGGCATTTGGTAACATTTCACTGCTTAAATTAAATAATTATCAGGAAATCATCGAATCTCCGTATTAAATTAAGTAATGTAACTTAAGATACCATTACGAATCTGAGATCTTAAGTTCATAGATGTTGAAAAAAATTAAGAACACTAACTTGAAAAATCCAAGATTTGAGAAAAACTTATTTAAATATTTTTTTGATATTTTTTTATTGGTGATTAAGAATTTAAATTTTTCTTGAAAAAAACCTATTTTATATTTACTACATCTAAATCAATTTCATAAGACTTTTCAAGTTTCTCTTGTGTAGTTTTGTTTAATTTTAAGCATTTTTTTTAAATATTTGGACAGTTTTCGTTCTATGTCGAAAATATAAACTTTTTTTTTTATCAAAATCTTCCATACTTTTAACACAGTGATGACCAGGACAAATTGTAATCTTTATTAAAGAATGGCTTGTTCAGTTATATTTACTACATTAAAGCAAAAAAGACATAAAAAACACTAAATTTTAAAGTTTTAATGGACATAAACTCCATTTTTGGCCAACGAAGTCTGACGAAGATAAGAAATGTTTCAATTTTCATAAAAATGTGTGTGTGTGTGTAACGTTGTAATTCATACACCTATTTATGACCATGCGTTTTTAAAATATGAAAATATTCCATAAACAAAGCAAATTTTCCCTGTAACACACAGAATTATGGTATAGGAAATGAAATTTCGACCATATAAGAAAAATAGATAAACTCTGATAAAAAGGAGAAACAGAACAAAATATCCTGCTCTGCATACGATAACGAAGTCAGAATACATTAATGTTAAAGTGCTTTTATATCCGATGAAAAATGTGCCTCAGTTTGCGATCCTATTCTTTAAAATTACGCAAAGACAACTTTCAGAAAGAAAGAAAAAAATCGGACACTCTTTTGTTTTTCTAATAAACAAATGTATTACATCGTTGGGGAAAGAAAAAAAGTTTAACCCTATAAACATCACATACATTTCAAAGACCAAAAACAGTAAAAAAGGGCCTATTTTTTATTGAAGAAAATTGTACAAGAATATAAGAGTGTAGTTTTACAATTAACTAGCTGAAGATAAACCAACTATATCTTCACTACTTTAAATAGTGTGCTTTCCCCATCGCATATGTAAAATAGCAAATACTTTTTTTCAGAGTATATGAAGTAGTTTTAATACATTACCTTCGACCCCCAACACGGAAATAACACGAGTACAAGAAAAATATGTGAAAACTCATCCAGTCATTTTGACACGAGAGCGAAACGTATTATTACCGTTTACTGATGCGAAACGGTGAAAAATAATTTTTTAATCGAATTTCATCTACCTGGTTTTCTAAAAGAAATCTAATATCTCCGAATTCATTGTTCTTATTTAATATTTTTCATCAGCTATCTCAGTAATTACGCTTACTTCAAAGAATTTAGTTTTCATTTCGTTGTTTTTTCCAGAAATTTAAGACTACACAATATGCGTATAATGATGTATATATTCGTTGGTCAATACTGCAGTCTTTTAATGGAAATTAAAATGCCACATATAAAAAGTTTTAGAAGAAAGGAATAATTTTTGATTTTCATCATGATTAAGAATTATTTGTTCTAGTATTATTTAATTTTCAACGAGAACTTCACAATTTAAACATTTTGGTCTATATTTTATCTGTACAAATTTATTGGCATGTACAAATTTGTTGTAGTTTTTGTTGTAATGGTAGAAGTTCTTTAACTATAAAATTCAACATATCACATAATGATTATCATTGTTTTTGAAAAGTGAAAATAGACACATTTTGCCCAGTGGAGTAACTGAGAAAATTAGGGCCCCCTACAAAGTTCGTTGCGCACTGTATTTATTACTGATTCTTTAGTCCTTGACTTTTTGATATGTTTATTGGCGATTCCAAGAAATATAAGATCATTAATTGTTCTCATGTGCCTTACTAATAGGGATTTAATGTTCCCTAAACAATTATATCATTTTTATAAACACAACTAGTTATTCCCTTTGCGTAAACACGTGACAGTATTTTCATAATGCTTTTTTTCCTGTTCTTCCCTGTGTGTATACAAAAACTTGATATTTGAATTATATTCCCACTCTTGTTTTTTCGTCTTCGCCATGTGGCAATCGCGTCTTCTTGCACTTTGTTTCTTTGTATTTGCCAAAATGTAAAGCGCGCGCGTGTGTATTTATGTTGGATGTTTTATTTTTGTTGTGTTTTGAATATTTATGTTTGTGCGTCTCTACATGTTTAATAAAAAAAATTTCTTGCCATGAAGAAATATTAGCAAATAGGCAAACAAATGAATAAAGTAAAAAAATGCTTAAATAAAAATACTTAATCCTATATTTTTTAGTTTACGGAAAACCCAAATGAACAACCGTAAAAAAATAACACGTAACTTCAAACTTTCTACAGATATTATTTATACGTAAACAAGGCAATCCATATTGGGTAAGGAATAATGGTGATATGGATTTTTTACGTATTACACTAAGGCCATACGTGGACTAGTGGTTACGTAGCTCGTAATTTCGTTCCTGAGTCAAAAAAGAGCGTGACACCTGCACTAGTATCCCACTCTCCAAACTTTCACACTACGGCAACGTAAGGACTTTGTACTTCTACAGGCTTAACATGCTTCATCTCCTGTACACGGAGAGTTTTCAATGGTACTAGGACTCGAACTAACGACTCAGCAGAAACCATGCTGGTGAAGATTTCGTGATCAGGGCCACACTTAGTCACAACGACTGGAGAACAATGGCGAAGTAAAATGCCTGTGCAGCAAATCCATTTTTTAGTTGCATTAGTTCCAAACAATTTCTTCAGATATTTATATGAAATTCTTTCTTGATTTGCTGTCACTTAAAACTGTTCATACTTTTTTCTTTTTTACTCAATCTTCAAAAAAAATATATATAATTTCTTAAGAATACACCAATATACTCAATTGCAATTAAAGCATATTTTTAATAGCCAAAACATTAAATCATGTTTGCATATTTGGTCAGCTCTTTGCTTAATATTGAGTTTATAATTTAATATTTTATATAATTTATTCATTGTTTTTTCAACAAGCGTTCAGGATTGAGTTTACACTTAGTTTCGACATTTAAATCGAAAATAAAAACACAATATCTGTTAGACAAAATCACATTGTATCAATAAAAATCGATAAATAATACCACTTCATGCACTGCATGCATCCACTTCACACTTCAAATTCATTATATAAATAAAAAATCTATAAAATTTACCAATTTATGCACAGATAACTCTTAATAAAAACTTTAATCCACATTCGTTTTAAATGTTAATATATTATATGGCATTTTCGAAGCAATCCTTTTATTAATACTTTGTAACAACTGCATTTTCTTATGTGAGTTACTGTTTCGCATTCATCACTAATGGTATTCATAATTTCACTTGCCTTACAGGACAGAAGCTGACATAATAGGAATAAATAATGCAACTAATTTTTATACAAAATACATTATTTTAATTAGCAATGTATGCTTTATCTGTTATTAGTTGAGGTTATAATGGCCGATTACACTTAATGTAGATTTTTCCGTCAGAAAGAATTTAATTGTCCAAATAAGTAAATTATAACTTACACATTAAATGGGAGAAAGATGCTTGGTAGGTTATTACAGAATTTAAACGACAACGTGATGGTATTAATACAATTTAATACTTAATGACACACTTTTTGCAATAATTATCTGGAAAGATTATATACGATAAATAATGCTTTTATGAAATAATCTTAGTACTAGTATTAGTTATAATAATTATTTTTTGTTATTAGGAACAGATACGTTGTAGTAAAAATTACTTTTTTTTTTTAAAAGTTAAACATAAGATTAAAGGTATCGAACACACTGAAATGATGAAATTCAATAAAAAAATATTTTTTTTATTAGGGGTTATCTTTCGGCTTAACAAAACATACTTTGATTTGTTTCTAAGCTACCTAGCGGCCAGGTTACAGTCAATTTTATAAAATTAGAAAACCGGAAGGTGGTCTTTAATGTACCAGAAGTAAAAATAAATAAATTGCTTAAAATTCTATACTGGCGATTCTGATAACTCAAAATGTTGCAAAATATATTTCTATAAAACTTTTTCAACCGTATATTTAGGTAATTTTATAGAGAATAAACTAAAATATTTCTTATTGAGTTATGGCCTGTTATTTAAATAATGATCTCATAAAAATATCTAATTTATTATAATATGTACTCAATCAGCTCTAAAATTTTAATGAAATACTAAAATTTTAGTATATTTTCTAGATCAATGCATTTAAGTGGTCTTAGTAATATTTTTACCGATATGGCAAGTTTATTACTTTTTTTTTTTCTAATTGATTTGAAGTTTTTCAAAAATATTATTAAAATTTCACTTATAATCCAGATTTTTGTAAAATTTAGATATTTTTTAAAAATATTGTTATATATCAAGTAAACTATTAGTATTTATAAGCATTGATTCTTGAGAGAGAGAGAGAGAAAGTATTTATAATCTTTGGTATTTTTTTTTCAAAAAGTACTCTAAAAACGTGTTCGGATACATTAATTTTTATCCCTAATTATTTAATAGCATCTCATAGAAACTTTCGCTCAAAATCTCCATTCCATACCTTAGCTATAAAATTCCATCATATTGTTTTTAATCAATTTTGTCAAATATCCTTCTAAATAAATTTTAGACATGTTTTGAAATTGTATTATTATAGTCCTGCTGTAAGTCAACTGTGCATGCAATTTCTTTTCAACAGCCAGTAATCTGATTTCAATTAAAATTTATTTAAACCCATCCTATTATTAGATTAGCACTTATTTCTGAAAATATATAACATTACTCAAAAGTGAATTATTTATTTTCCTATAAAAATCTTCCAATGATTACTCCGTTAGCTGAATTTTTTAAATAAGGCAATTCTCAAATTCATAGTATTATTTCTGATTTTTGTAAAATTTAACAAGTAGAAACACGTGCAGAATTATTTTAGGGATAACCATTTCATATATTCAAGCAATACTTATAGATAACTTGAGGTAAAAATGGAAAAATACAACTTTGTTAGCAAAAATTATAATATATATAACATAAAGTTACAAAATTTAAAGGAAAGTGAGTGAAATAGTTTTGTATAAGCTTAATACATTAGTTGATTTAAAGATGAAAATACACTCGTATAATGGTATATTCTCCAAAGTAAAAAGTTAAAAATAAGAAGAGAAGATGTAGACGTATAAAAGTGTCTGGCAAATATTTCTAGTTTCAACAGTCGTTGAGCTGAAATACTTTTAATGAACAATGAATCTGAAAATTATAATTTTACCACCCTTCTGAAAACGTCAAAGTAAGACATTAATCAAAAGTTTGTGACGTCTCACGCGTCTTTTCTTTAACAAGTCCTTTGGGTTCTTTGGGCCAGAATTAATGGCAACTCTTTTCCAACCAAATCCAAGAAGTGAAGGGTGAATAAAAAGATGCAAAGGAACAAACTTTTAAATATAGGATCTTAGAGGAAGAGCGATATGGCAATGAAAAGTAATGTTTGACAATTGAAGTTAGTTTGTGGCGGTTGATGGTTATTACAGTTCGTGGTTCAAGTCTGAATGAGTTTTGCGTGACGTGAGTAAAAGTTATTAGTAATCGAACATAGGAAACGGCCAAGTTGCACACTAGTGCATACAAAGACAAGATTGATCGTTGCTCCAAGCTGTAATAAGGTAGTATTGATTATTTAATATTAGAATAGGAGATTAGGCGGTTCGTTTATGGATAGTGGTCTGAATTAGATTAAGTCTTATTACAAATATATACATATTGTGTGTGTTGCGTATTTTACCATCGTAGATTCTCTCATATTAATTATTATAATTTAATTTGTTAAATGTTTAAGTTGAATATCTTAATAAAGTCATATTAAGATAATGTTTGATCCTAGTTCTTTCGTTAATCCTACGCCTCTAGCTCACGCTGATACTTCGAGAGATGTTCTTCCAAGGGAGGAACATCACAAGTTAGTTAAAAAAAATTTCAGATGGAAATTTAAAACGATTAAAAAAGGAACTTGAAATCGAAATGCTTCTACGGTTGAAGAGACACAGATTGAACCTCTACGTGAATTACTGAGTTCACCTATGACCGAGAAAAATTTTGGACATTTTCTGTACAATGTACCAAAAAATGCTTTCTCTAGAACTGGTAGACCCAATACAACAGCTTTTCTTCTTTTCTTTTCTTCTCTTCCTCTCTTTTCTTCCTTCGGCGCATTAAAGGGACTTGGTATACCAAAAATAACAGACCTATAGTTAATTTATTTTTATTTAATTTTATTCTTTGCATTATTATCTTTCGATTGGTGTACCACTTGTGCATGTCGGAAAATTAGAAGTTGAATAAAACTTAATTGGAAAACAAATTAGGCAATTCAGCCATGCCCCTTTTTAGAAAAAAAAAAAAAGCTAAAAAAAGCGTTTTGATAAAAAAATCTATTTTATAAAGAGAAATAATTACATTAAAAAAAAGAATGTGCACTATATAAAGAAGAATATTACCGAGGTAATACAATACAATCATTTTTTTTCTTTGTGAAATGTGCATGTAAGATTTCTGAATTAAGGCATTTTATATTAATAATTTCAAAATTTAAGTTATTATTCCTCATATGTTTTTCATATAAATGTAACACTTCAATATTGTAAGAAGAAAAAAAAACTAAAATTTCTGTCGTGACAGAAAAAAAAAAAAATCTTTAACATTTTTCTTGAATTTTCTTGTTCAATTAATATTCTCAAATATTGATCATTTATAAAAATGTATGGGTTGAAAAAATATGAAAATGCAATTATTTTAAAGAAAATATATATTTAATATTAAAGTGGTATTTTAAATTTATGTAAGCTTATTATAATTATTTTTGCAGAATTATAAACTGTAAACTTGTTTTTCTCAGATCGTGTTTTTTAAACATTAGTGCATTCAAAATGCTACTTCTTCCACAATTATTTACCAATCACTTCCATTTTTTCCCTGCGTGTTATAAATAAAGCATGTAATAAAATTAGGGATCCGTTTTGCTGTAAACGGAGTGCTTTTTTTTAAAAAAATCAAAATGTAAGAGATATTGGCTTTTTTGTTGATTTTTAGCATGCATATCAACATTTTATTTTTTTTCTCAAAAACGAATTAAATTGTAAAATAGATCCCTAAAGTTGCTTAGAATAACAATAAGAATATAACAAAATAATTTCAGATCAAGAAATTAATATATACAAAAAGGAGTAGGATTTTAAAATTTTCCAAATTTTCTTCTAAAAATCTAAATTTTTAAATTTGTGTGATTAATATGTGAAAAATTTTATCCGCATCATTTTCTTGAATAGAAGCATGATATAAAATGAGAAATATAACTTTTAAATACATAAATAAGGAAAGTTTTTTAAAGGGTACTAAGTACTCTTAAATTTTCAAGGTTTGATTACCAATACTCCTAAAGTCTTGATTATAGTGCAAGTAAATTTATAAGATTCTTGTGGAAGATAAGTCACCCTGCTGCACCAAATCGTACGATTCAAGAATAAATTTTTAAAAAAGCGAATGGCCTTTATTATAGATTCTATAATAATCGAATTCCAATTTATTCCATGGACTAACAGACATGAGTTTTGTTGAGTTTGTGAGAACGCCTGTTAGTAAATCATGATGATGACATTTTATTTATTATGTGCATTCATCACGAGGTACTCCTCACAGGCAGACTCAATACAACAGCTTTTCTTCGTTGATTTTCTCTTGAATCTCTTTTCTCCTAATTTGTATCATTATGTTTATTACAATGTGGAGATGGCCATATCGTAATCTTGAGTCTGTTGGATTAAAACATGGCTCTAAAAATATCCTGTGTGAGTGTTAGTACAACGCAATGTAGATGAACAGTCCGAAGCAAATTTCTCAATTATGACAAAAGAGATACGTTTTTTTAGATTAATATATAGATAAAAAGTCTTGCTTCTGAACAATAATATTTAAAATGTAACCGGAAAAAACCATTCTTGTAAAATTCAGATTGTTCAAGAAATATTCAAAGTTTGTCAGTAATATCTCAAACATATTGATTTATGTTGTAGAAAATCTTTAAAAAACTAGTTGCAAAACTGTCACCTTAGGGCCAGAGAGTTAAGGATAAAAGACAGAAACATTTAAAAACCGGTGTTTATAATATTGAATCTCTTTCTGTATCTTCGAACAGTTGGGAAATGAGAGCTATTAGTACTTAAATGTTATTAAGAATGCAGTGCACAAAAAATTACTTTCTACAATATTTTATTATGACCTTATAATTATAGCATTTATAACATTACTTATAAGGAAATATCCTAGATATTTCACAAAATATTACAGGAATGATATACAGTTCCATTGCAGAAAGCTACAGCTTATAATCCAGAATAAGATTTTTTTCTGTGTGTAGTCAACTATCAACAATTTAATCATTCTTAGCGCACGGACATTTTAATCTGTTAACAGGATTTTTTCACGTTTTCACATTGTTTAGAGATTTGTTTTATATTTATTTTTAAGCTTGTAGTTTATTCACTTGTATTGGCTGTGCAAATTTGTCCCATGAGGAAAGTTCACACGAGTGCTACTTTACGGTCTCTCTATTCCAATTCTCAAACAATAAGTGTGAAAAACTCGAAAGTTTGTCTCGTGCGAAACGGAGTTTTCACCTTGAAAGCTTTGCCGTAAATCGATTTAGGAAACAACTATATTTATTATAGAAAACATGAAAGGGCGAGACATCTTACCATTTGTGAAACTTGCAAGGGTTGTAACTTGTAGACAGTTAGTTCTTACAAGAAAAAGTTTGACTTTTCAATAAAAATTACATCTGCTACTACTTTAAATGAACCTATACGAAGAGCTATAACTAATATACGTAGAATGAAATTCCAGTGCATTTCTATTTTTATGCCAAAAAGTAATAGGAGAGTTCGAACACCAATAGGTAAACATTATATAAGTTTAATAAAAAAATAGCTTTTAAAACGGAAATCTGCTTTAAAAATGATACCTAAGCTGCATTCAGGATAATTTTTTTAAAATATTGGAAATCAATTTTCAAAGCCAAAAAATTGTTTCGTACTGAATGAGAATTCCTTCCCCCGCTTGAAAAGATGAGTATTTTAAAACAATCAATAAGCCCGTTAAAATAACTCTGAAACTCTAACTAATATAAAAGCATATCAAGGTTTACTTTAATTAATTTTACTAAGTAATTAAGTTTAGTTAAATTCATTTTAATTAAGTTTTCTAAGTAATTAAGTTTTAATTAAATTTACTTTAATTAAGTTTACTAAGTAATTAAGTTTACTAAGTAATTAAGTTTTAATTAAATTTACTTTAATTAAGTTTACTAAGTAATTAAATTTACTTTAATTGAGAAGAAAATTTTTCGAATAATACTTATATGGAGTAATGAAAGTTATCCATATATTTAGGTTAATAAAAAAAAATAATTAATATATGTAAAGAAAGTCCATAAAAGAGGTCACATTAAGGAATTTATAATACAAGGGTGGAGAGGGGGGAAGGTAAGTAAAGTTATGTAAATACAGAATTTCTCTCCATTTTTTCTGATCATACTTTCCATAATTCCATATATATACATTTACTGAGAAGTATTCAAATCCATGTTAAATTTGAAAAAAAAAAATTAGATACTTATAAAAAGAAAAATTTAGATCTGAGCTATATACAGGCAAAATATTATTATAATAGAACCATTTTTCACAAAAGGAGAACATTTGGAAAAAGATTATTCTAAGTTAATTTTTGCCAAAACATTATATTTAAAAATTTTTTTGTCAAAATGTCCTTAAAACAATTTTATATATGTATTCCAATCTAAGTGACACTAAATATCAGGAAAATTATCCATGTATGCGCTTTTTAAAATCACGGTTCCGAATGTAGTCGGATACCTTAAATTAATTTTACGCATGTTTTTAAATCCTATTTTCAAAGGACTGTTGTAAGCAAACTAGCCATGAAATTTTCCCCCAGAAATCTAATTTCACTTAATAATTTTTAAACACATTCTATTATTAGAACTGTACTTATTTTGTAAATATATAATATTTCTTGAAAATATATATTTTTATTTTCCCTATAAAATCTTCCAATGATTAATGTGTTAGCTGAAATTTTTAAAGAAGGTAATTCTCAAATTCATAGTATTATTTCTGTTTTTTTCATAAAAATTAATTACAGGTAGACACACTGCGTAATTATTGTGGCCAGATTTTAAGATTTATGTTTAAGATATATTATAAGCGAATTCCAATTTATTCCATGGAGAAAGAGACACAAATTTTGATGATTTAGTGAGGATGCGCTCCTATTTTCAGTGCCCTAATTATGAATTATACACACGGGCAGACTCAATACAATAGCTTTTCTTCTTCAATTTCCTCTTGAATGTCTAGTTCTTCGAATTCTTACTATTACGTTTATTACAATTTGGAAATGACCATTTTGTAATCTTGATTCTGTTTGATTGAAACAGGCTGTGAAGTTATTTTGAGGCATTGTTGGTATAATGCAATGCGCATGAACAGTACGAAGTAAATGTCTCAATTTTATGGCAAAAAGTAATATTTTTTATATTAATATAACCTTCACTTCTGAGCAATATAGTTCAAAATAAAAGCATAAAAAAGTACGTGTAAAGTTCTAACTGAGCAAAAAACTGTAAAAATTTCATTGATTATTAGCAGTTCACCAAATCTATTGTTTAATATGTAGTAGAAAATCTTTAATATACTCATTGCAAAATTGACACCTTGTGGCCTGAGAGTTCAGGATAAATGATTAAATTATTAAAAAACGCCGATGCTTATATAATATCTAATTTCTTTCTTTATCTTCGAATAGTGCGGCTGGGAAATTAAAGTTATTAGTAGTTAAATATATTATTAAGGATATATATGGAGAATATACATATGAACTTTATTTCCTATTATAGTATCACGTTTAAGAAAGATATTATTTTTCTTTTTCTAGCAGAAATAAATGTAATTTTTTCGCCATGGTTAAATCATCCGGGTGTGTTACCCGACAGTTTTGAATAGAATTATTTTAAACATTGTATTGTTAAAAAATGTTTTTCACAGTTCATTGATCATATACAGCATAAAAAACAGAAAACTGCAGATATATAAAAGTTTAAAATTTTTCATTCAGACTTTTACAGTTTATAAATTTCCTTACTTAAAATGTACTTTGAGGAAAAAAATGTAGAGCGTGAAAAACTATTACGGAATACAAAGCTGTCCACGGAAAGTAATTCAGAACAATAATCAAGTTTCATTATAAAACATACTTGAAATTTGAAAAACATTCCTTAAAAAATGTTATTAACCGCTACACAATAGTCAATAATAGTTATAGTATGTATAGTATTTAAGTACTTATTAAGTATTGTATTGTTTGCCTATTTCTGTATACTCGCTGAAATCTTTATCTGGAGAAAATACAAATTTCGTAACGATCAATAAGATTGCTTTCCAGTTAAAATCAAAATATCAAGAGGGGTTTCTAAGAAATTTATTACAGTTCTTGTATTAATTGAGATAAATTACTAAAATATATACTTTTTCATCTATATTTGATTGACTTTTAGGTCCAAATGTGTCTGGAATTTTGCTCTTATCAATATTTTCCAAACTTACTAACTAAAAAGTAACTAAATTTAAGAATTTTTAAAAAAATCTAAAAAAGTAACATTTTACTTCTGTAAATTTTCTTCAACGTATAATTAATTGATAAAGAAGTAAAAGTATGGAATACGATGAAAAAGATCCTGGTTTCTCGTACGTATTTCAAATAGCACATCGTATATGTCCAAAACTCAACATTTTCTGTAAAACTGCTGTTATCTTTTAGGCTGGGAAAAAACTTGCATATTAGACTTTGAAAAGGTGTTTGTGCCTTAAATCC
The DNA here is from genome assembly GCA_019973935.1 of Trichonephila clavipes. NCBI lineage: Eukaryota > Metazoa > Arthropoda > Arachnida > Araneae > Nephilidae > Trichonephila > Trichonephila clavipes. The sequence goes on from BMAU01013569.1 coordinate 22,112, forward strand.
GTTTTCAGATGTATTAGTTTATTAACAATTACCTATGATATTTCTTTGATTTTTTTTTCAAGATATTCTGTTAATTTAACACTAGAAAGACCGAAACTCAGTATATACCAATATTGTCCAAAAGAAGTCAAAAGGACTGCAATGTGAAAGAATGATTAATGTGTAAAAAATTTGTTTAAAATTAATATTATTTGCAGTCATATAACAAGTTATTAGTAAATATTAACAATAAAAAAATTACTTCACTTGGGAAAAAATGTATTCTAAAAAGGTCTAAGAGTTTGTGTCATTACATCGTAATTGTTTTTCTTATTGAAATTAAAAAAAACAGTCAAAATGACATCCTATGGCAATCTAGTGTTAAAAAAAGTAATTTTAAAATTCTTTGATTATTTTTGATAGTTTAAAAAATTACCTAAATGCGCAGAAAAGTATAAAATTATTTTTGGATTATCATAAAAAAATTATGTTTATAATTTTTTTCTTTTGTGAGTTCTTAATGCAGTGACGTAGAAATACAAAAGTGTGATCTAAATAATTGCAGGTTTAAAGATCAATGTGTAAAAATAATTTTTAAGATATTGAATAATATAAATTTGAAGATTATATAATTTTGCTTCCTTACTAAACGAGTGAAAAAAAGTATATTTTAAACGACTTAGTGAATGTCTTTCAGAGAAGGAAATCTAACTGATCTAACAAATTTCTGGTGACTTTTGGTGAGTACGCCTATTATCAGGAAATGATAAGTTACAGCTTATTTACAGTATAACTGCACCATTTCTTGACATCAGGCACACCCAACACATGTTTTATTTCTTCTTTCTTTTTCTTTTCTTTTTCTCCTTATTACGGTTGTAAGTAAAATAACCTGAAGAGTTGTTTGTGTAATGGAATGTGCATGCAAACAAAGAAAAAATTTCCTTTTATGATAAAAACGATTCAGTTTGAAGATTAACATACAGTGCGTAAAAGTATAAAACTTCGAACCAACGAAATGTAGTTTCAGAAATGATAATGTCTGAAAACTCTTTACACGTATGATATAGAACAATGAATACGGATATTATAAATTTGGTTCCGTTTTTAAAGAGAGGAGATAAGACATTTATAAGATGTTATTGAGACCAATTTCAAAGACGGAAAGTTTTATCGATTTAAAAAAATCTATACTTTGAATTCCTTCTATGGGCAAAGAGGCACAGGTAACTTCAGGTAGATGGATAATTGAGAACACCCGTTAGAAAATTTTGACCTGGACTTAGTTCATTTTCCAAGCTGTTTCGCCAAAGATTTACTATCACTCAAACTCAACACAGCAGCTTCACTTCTTTAATCTTCTTCTACCTTTTCTTTTTCTTCTCTTCTTTTCATTTGAGGTTGACATTTTTGTATTCTTGATTCAATTGTATGGAAACACAATTATCAAATCTTCACGGAAAATATACCGGATTAGTTGCTTGTATAATACAATGAGCATGAACAGTACGAAGTAAATGTCTTAATTATTGCAAATGTGATACATTTTGTAGATTTATTTGACCTCACTTTTAGATTAAATAGTTCAAAATAAAAAATATATACTTGCGAAATTTTTAATCGGGTAGGATACATTCAAAGTTTTGATTATTAGTAACAATATCAAAAACTATTAATTCTTTTGAATTAAATCACCAATAAATTGGGGGCAGAATTGTCACTTTCTTATTATAGCTAAGGGGTTGAGACTAAATTATTTTAAATTCGATACTTGTATTGTCTAACTTGTATCTGCGTCATTGAATAATGTTGTTGGGAAATCAAGAAAATACAGAGATAGATAGAAAGATAGATAGATAGAGAGAGAGAGAGAGAAATAAAAGAGAGAGAGAAAGAGTGAGAGAGAGAGA
>BMAU01013570.1:0-73578 GCA_019973935.1 Trichonephila clavipes
AAGAACAAGAGTCATATATTGTCTTTGCTCGCAAAACTTTTAATCTTTTGGGCAGAGCAGTGTTCAAAGTTCCATTTTCCGTAGCACTTCAGTATACTGGAAGGTCAAAAACTTTTTAAAATGATCGCATTTATTAGCTAGCTTTGCATCTAGAGAAAAATATAAATTGCACTAAGTATAAACTAATGAATAAATATAAGTTAAATAAAACCATGGCAGTTTTATCCAATTTATTTATTGGGCTTTCACATCTAAAGCTGCATGCACATTTAATTTTAAAATGTGTTTAATTAGACAAATGTACTCTATGATGCTTTTCTAAAATTCTTTGAAATAGGGAGTGAGATTTCTTCTTGAAATTCCTATTACGGTCCTCAAATTTACGTCTGCCAATTTGTATCTCGTTTTGCTCTTGTTGACCTTCAGGCAATAAAAACTTTGCTCTCACAAATATATGTTGACCCAAATATAGAGAACATTTTCTGTCTGTATGGTTTTCTGATTGTGCTCGTGAACTACAAAAAGACTCTTTGCGGGCTGCTATTACCCACCCCTGTTTTATATAGATATACGTAGTATGATCCAAAAGTTAGAGGACAAGGTGTAGAAAACCTTATCTTGAATAGTTCACAGCACCGAAGCACATCCACATTCAAAGTAGTCCCCTTGGGCAATGACATGTTTCTGCCAGCATTCACTTTATGGCACACAGCTGGAAGCCATTTTTCGCAACCTCCTGTCAGGCCTTCTGCGGTACTACTTTCACTTCATCTGATGGACATAAAACGAAGACCTTGTAAATGTTTTTCATTCATGGGAACTGTCAAACGTCATACGGAGCTAATGGGAGGGGGAGTTGAAGCACGTCAGTGCGAGTTTTGGAGAGGAACTCTTTTACCAATTGGTATCGAAGTGCTGGTGCGTTGTCACGCAGATGATACCAGTCGTCACTCTCCCAGAACTGAGGCTATTTACGACGAATGGATTCCCTTAACGTCGTCTTCGAGAAGTGTGTAGTTTGTTCAAGTGTTCGGTGACGATCTTTACAAGCACATTCAGACACCGACGCAAGTTTATTCGTGTTCCATGAAGTCGAAGGTCGTTCCATTACGATCAATGTATTCGATGGAATCTCGGCCCCTCTTTAAAGCGACGATGCCACTTCGCAAAACCTAAAGAACTCTCTCACCATGGTAGATTCACTCATAGCCTCTATTGGTGTTTCACCTAAGCATTGGCAGAATTTAATGTTCAATGCTGTTCAAGAAAAGCCATCTTTCGCTTAACAAAGCTAACTAGCTTCGGAAAATAGCAGCTGCGCGTGTGGTTCGTTCACATGATATGGGCTAAGTTAACCTGGCCATGTAGGGGAAGGTCGGAAGAACCCATTTCGAGTGATTTAAATTTAGATACTTGTTTTCGTCTTCAGCAATGGCTGCAGTCCACGAATGTTTGGATCGTACTACGTGCAAAAACATGAAGACTTTCATCTCAGGTAAAGAGATATGGCTGAAAATGTATATTTAAATACAACAAATAAATTTCTAGTTTATTAAAGAACAGAAGTCACATTGTAGAAAATGGGTATTTTCTATGAAAAACAAAAGTATTCTGTATAGCAAAGTTTCAAAGTATGTAGAACATTATTTTGAAAGAAAATTGAAAAAAAGTGATTAAATATTGTTTTAATAACTATCATGAATACAGAAACAGACACATACATAAATCAGTATAATGCTTTTTGTTGCTTTATATATAAAAATGTTCAAATAAACATATATATAGTTATTCCACTATTTAATCCGGTTTTGGTAGGTATCTCGTAATCTTTCGAGTTCTACAAAAGTCATTTCATACACAAGAAAAATAGTTTTACATTTGATTTCATTATTTCTCTTTGTACTTTTCATTCAAATACTTTTAAATGAATAAAAATGTGTAGCGTCATTGTATAGCTAATATAAAAAAATATTTACTGTCTAATATAAAATAAAAACATTGTTTATTTGGTAAACAGTTTGTTAATGAAGCAAAAGAATTCAGTTCATATGCCAGCTGGTGCAGTCAGTCCATATTCTATTCTCAACGCCACCGGCGGGTAAGCATCGTTTTTTCACTGCAATGTCGGACTAAGCCAGTGTTTCTCAAGAAGCGCCTCATGCTGGCGACCCAATTTTTCAATCATAATTTTTGTCGCCCACCCCCATGTGTACAACAATAATGAATGTACTGCAATAAAAATGCTTTGAGAGAGACTAAAGTTGCACAATACGATCTTAATTATAAACCCTACAAATTAATACGACAAGTGTATTAAATTTTGTATATGTAACTTTTAAGTAATATATATTTTAAGAAAATTACTTAAAATATATATTACTTATGTTAATTTTTCTTTCTCTAATTTTTAAGTGGAACAGATCACCAAAATGAAATATATTTAATTAATGATTTATTTCTCCTTCAGCAGTCGTTTGCTCAAAGTACAAATGTCATTAGAAAAATAGTCGAGTCTATGTTGCTCGCTATCATATCCATCGCATTTGGCATTATAGAATACGTTTGCCTATCATCAGTAGAAACCTATCGGACGTCTGCGCAAAACAAACCTCGTACAATTCCAGTCAGCTTTGGTCGACTCGATACTTCTATAGCTACCGAATCTAGCTTGTGAATGTACATTTTTTAAAATTTACACGTTAATTGTAATTCACAGTAATTAAGTATTTACGGCAGTAGATTAAAAAATCATACATACATTTTTAAGTCGTATGCAAACATTCCACGATAATGAAGGATCAACAAGTCCACAGACGAGCATGGTTCGAAAATTAAATCAAGGCAATAAATATCCCCAAAAATACTTAAATTTCGGATTTACCACCAATGAAGTAAATGATGGGGAAAAAGCCCCAGCTGGTTATGTGTCAAAGCTTAAAATCTGAAGAACAACATAAGAAAGTTGTTTCTAAAACCATGTAAAATCGTTTAACTATGTTGGCAAAGAACAAGGTATTTTTTCTGGATGAGGAAAACTTGGTATGAATTACGAGTGGATTAGGGATCTATTTCAAGATACCCTAGAAGGACTCTCCAACTTCCGAAGAAGAAATCTTCATACATTTCACATTCGGTGGCTTAAAGGCAATTTTGTAATAAATCGGTCTTTGAATTTTGGGTAAAGGTGGATGATGAAATTTTCTGTACTGAAAACAAAAGCATAGCCATTACTATTACCATTTTCAACATCCTACCTTTGTTAAACCGAAATTTTCTGCAGTGGCTGCTTTGAAGACAAAATATAGATCTCAGCTAAATATGAAAAATAGACTCAGAGTGTCATATTTCTGATATTAAACCTTCCTTTGAAAAACTTTTTCTCTACAAGACAAGCCCATGAAAGTCCATAATAATTATCCAAACTTGTTCTTAATTTAGTATTGAGAAATTATTTATAAAATACCTTTCTTCAGTACTGATACATTAAACGTATACTGGCTGAAACACCAGCTCTTCGACCGAGTTCATTTTTTTTAAAAAATAAAACATTATTATTGATATAATAGCTGAACTGTAAGGAGAGTAAAACTGCGTGCACGTCATTGTACAAAAATGTAAAATGATTTTTTTTAGATAAATGCTATAATTGTAAATAACTGTTTAAAATAACTGTAATTTAAGCCTCACAGAATTAGCATTAGAATTAATGTTAAATAATGAAAAAAGAATATAAAATTCTGATGAAGAATAATTGCCTTACTTTTTAATATTTAAAGCGAGAAGACTTCAAAATGTTTTAGCCCAGGAGCGAGCGTGCACTCGATACTAACGCTAATGGTACTGCGGGGGGACTCAGTCACCCAATCATTTGTTTATAATTATTTTAACTGTACACGATAAAAATGTCGGAAAATTCAGTGAATAATTTAATTAAGAAAGTACCAGCTTTCAAGGACTATTCAATTTTCTTTGATGATTTGAAAAAAATCCAATAAAACACTGAACTAAAAATGATTCAAAAAAGTTCAAGACCTTAATAAAAGACGCAAATCAGAGACACTTTCATTAATACTACAGAAATGTTTTTCTGGCAAAAGCTGTCATATTTTGTTCCAAGTTATTGTAGTTTTAATGAGCTTTCATGATCGAGTGAGTAAATATTAACGTCGCACTGTTCAGCTACACGAGGACTTTTCGTGACGACCTCATAATTTTAAAAATGGTTGACGAGGACGATACTTGGCTGGTCTCTTTTTAACTACCACACCACTCCAAACAAGAGGATGTTTGAGCTCTTGATAGATTTAACGTGCTTCACTCCCCTACACGGCGGGTTTTTAGTGGTACTGGGCTCTAACTCGTGACTCCTTTGGTAATCAACAAATAGCAAGTGGAACTTTTTCTTTCTTGTGTCTTTTTGACAAGGCGAACTGAACCTTGTGGTACACTTTGGCTTCATATTTTAGATTGATGGAGTTCTTTAGAAGCATTTGAAAATTTTCCTTTCGTTTCATTCATGGCGTTTCTCAATCATGAATAATATGTATTTTTTCAGCAGGTTTTTTCTTTTGTTTGATCAGTTCCAACTTCCCTCAATAGAGATCACAGATGTCCCGCGCTACCGCTCCCGGTTTAAAGTGTATTCAGAAAAAAATATGAATGATCTAAATAACCATACCAGTAAGTTTGAAGGTCAATAAAATGATTAACAAATGTATTATGCAGCCTGGCTGAAAAGTGAATAATGTCTTCCTTTTCTTTTACAATTAATGTACAGTATTTCAATAATGATTACTGTGATTAATGTTTATCTTCTTAGAATTTTTTGGGTTTCCTTTTCTTTTAACGAGTAATATTTATGTTAAAACGTATTAAAAAATCTCATTGAGGAAATACAACAAATTAAACAAAATGTTTTTTCTTTAATTTGTTTTGGGATTTAAGATAACTATTTGATGACGGAAAAACGCCAGATGGCAAACATAAATTATATCAGTATTGTTGTGTATTTTTTCTATTATGGAAGAAAAATATTTTGTTCTACTTCTCTTTCCGGTTATTTTTTTAAAAAAATCTTGAAAATTTCGATATGCTCGCCCCCTTGTAGGGTCATCGTGCCCCCAGGGGGTGGGCCCCACACTTTGAAAAACACTGACTAAGCCCTTTCTCCATCCAAGGCCCGCTTCTCTCTTACTCCCCGACTCGTTTTCTTCTCTTTTCCGTCCTCTCTCTCTCTCTCGTCTCTTTTTCTTCCTTTTTTCTTTTTCTTCGTCTCCTGAAAAGAACCCTTTTAAACACCCTTCAGGGGTGTGTTCACAACACGCCTCACGTCCCTTCTTATTGGCAGTTAACAAAAGTCTCTTGGCTTCCCCTCGTACTATTTGCACATAACACCTAAAACACACCCGGGCCGTCTGGCCCAGGCGCCATAATTCCTTGTCCAACATCTGGACACACTTGTCCATCACGCTACCTGTTTTTAGTATCCCCCCTCTCTCAACACCAGAAAAGACGACATGATTCTTTTAAGGCAGGCTTCGCCTATTGTCAATGGGGCACCGGCTCTCCTTTACCATTATGGCGACCCGTCAGGCTGTCGTCACTCCCCGAGTTCAGACAATAAACAATGGCCCCATGGCCACGTGCACTGGTCATTTTACAGCTGGTGGATCTTAAAAATTCTGGAGCAATTGATGAGTGTGAGTTTACAACAATTGAAGACGTCGTACTTGTCACTTAACAGTTGGTGAAACTATAATACTTATCGTGAATCGAAAGATGGGGGGATTCACAACAACCGACGATGCCACAAAAGTCTTCCAAAGCATCAGTAATGTTGAAGGAAAATGGTACTTAGATATTTTGAAACTGGATGATTCCTGACATTGGAGCACTCATTCAGTCAAAAAAATTGCAGCCTATTCACCTACCGCTTGTGTTTTTTGGGGCTGTTGGTGGATTTGTATGGCAAACAAAAGTGTTGGTAGAAGAATACTTAAGGTATCCAACCGTCCTTCATATTGCAGAGCGTTACATGTATTTCTCTCGGTTTCCAGAAGTAATCTTTTGCTATTTAAAGGGGTATGGCCAAAGCACAATTGCATTAATTCTTGTTTATGTACTTCTACAGGGTGGGGCAAATAAAAGTGGCCCGGAGTTCCTGGTGACACAGAAACACAGTAAAAGAAAGGAGATGATTTTCGTTCCCCTACTTATTACAGTTGCTGCAAAAACTTTTAATCATCTCTTTGCATGTTTGGGCCCAGGTCAGCAAGCTGAGGAAGTCAGATAGAAGCTGGCATCTCAGCAATCTCATCACAAATGCTCTGCTGCAACTCCTTAAGGCTATGCACCTTACGCATGAGGGTTCCCCACAAGTAATAACACATTTTGACCGGTAAGGTGACCTAGAGGCAGCTAGGGCCACGACTAGACTGACATCTGCTTATAACTTTGTAAGAAGAGAAGATAGTGTAATTGTAACTCCATTATTCGGTGGGGACTAAAGGTCTCCTCAGTTAATGCTGCTACAATCAGATTGCCACTGACAGTAACGCACACAGGGAATTTTTCAAGGAGGGGGTTCCAGGGTCGAGCCTCCACCATTCTTATATCATGCTCCTTTTGATTTTGTCGATTTTTGGGAACAAAAAACACTAAAAAACCAATTGTTGAATAAATAATTAGCATTCACTAATAAAATTAATCATTAATAACAAAACATTTAATTAAATTTTACATATATTTAGTTAGAATTATAATCAATTGAAAAAAAAAAAAAAACGAGTGCTTTTGGGAGGGAGGCGGACCGTCGGATACCCCTTGTGTGCGCCACTGGCCACTGATCAATTCACATGACTCAGCCCGCACTAAGATCTTAACCGGTTTTTGTGAGTCATATTCACGTTTAATCGTATTCAGTCGTCCGGGTCACTTTTATTTGCTCCCCCCTTTCAGTATATTTAATATATCATATCAAAGCTAAGGTTAAAAAAGGCGTGCGAACTTCATAATAATCTTATTAAATTCATTGTATTGGTCTCTGAATAGAGTGTTTTAATATGGTTTAAAAAGGGTTCTCAGGGGTTGCTGATTTTTGTCTCGAGGGCTGAGAATGTAAATAATTTCCCACAATGCATATAATTCTTTGAAATTAAAATTAAATAATTCGAATTTTTGCGCATTATTTATAATGAAATGAGTCTTCAAAAAAAGTATAAAAATGTTTAAAATATAATCATAATTTAAAAAATTATAAGCTTATGAAAATAAGAAACATTTCTGTACAAAAATATAAATGAAGTTTTACATTGCGTAATATACTCGTATTTTCTAAAATAGTAGCTCAAATTACTAGCAATAAGTTGATTTATAAAATTAAATGTATCCGTATTACATTCTAGATCTTTTTATAAATAGAATAATAAATTATAATTTTTAAAAATAAAAATTACATTAATTTTTTGTTTTGTTTTGGTTTTTTGATTATAATATTCTTCAAACATTTTGAACAAATTTGGTAAAATTAGGTAGGGGTTTAAAGAGTATGATACATTTTACAATCCTATAAAAAGTTTTATACATCAAAAAGCTACTATTTTTAGAAAAAGGCTTGCGCAACGTAAAAAAAATTACTTAATATTTATTACAGAAAAATTTATTTTTCATATTTTTTTAAATTTTTTAAAATTATGATAATATTTTAAACATTTTATACTTCCTTTTTTCGAAACCTCATTCCTTTAAAAATAATCTGTAAAAGATTTGAATTATTTAATTTTAATTTAAAGAATTATATCTATTTGGAAATAATTAATGTTTTCAGCCCTAGAGACAAAGTTAATGCCTCTGAGACCTCTTTGAATAAATAACTGTAAGACTAAAGAGATTTAGAGTTTATGTTTATGTCAAATAAAGCAAAGTACTGAGACACCAAAAGTTATTGAGCATTAAATGTACATGAGCTTCATATTTAAGAAACAAATAGGGTGCATTAAGAGAAGAAGAAAAAGGTGCGTAGAAGTCAATAATACAACATAAGTCAATGAAATACAAATTATTTATTTGAATCATTAATAAATAATAAGGAAATTAGACTGGTATTTTGACGTTTAACATCTTTCCTCTCGGTTGCTTACGCATTAAAATATCAATCCCTATGTTAATCCCCTGGTGCCATTTTTTTAAAGATATGAAGTTGATATTTAGTGCTATCGATGGTACTACCTGTATGGTTAGGAAATACAAGGACTCGACCCCCCACAGATGTTTTTCGAACCCCTTGTTTTGCATTTTGCTAATGCAAATCCTGACTAGTTCATTTCATCATTTCACTGAAACAGTTAAGTGATTTGATAAAATCACTTACTTTCTTCTGGAAAGAGACGTTTTTTTTTTTAACATCTCCCGTGAATTGATCATATTTGATGAAATTCCTAATTTCGCCATTTCACGAAACGAAAATCGCTTAACACTAAAATATTTCCTTTTCTTGGAGAAGGTTACGGAAACTGCGCCGACACTTAATGAAAGTTTGAGAAAATTTCCGTATTATTGGACTGTCCTAATGCATCATGGGAAGAATTCGGTGCAGTAGACTATGATAATTTGTGTGTACAACCCCTATAACGGCAGACAATTTGGAATTTCATCAAAGCTCAAAAAATATCACAGAGGCAGATTTGAATGACAAAATGAAATGAATAATGCTCCCTCGTCGTCTGAAATGAAGAGCATCATGAAAAGTGTGCGCAGTTATTTAGACTCATATTCCTATTGTGAAATGAATAACAAAAATGGACGACATCGAACAACTTGAGACGATTTTAAGACAATGCAAAGAAAAAAAAATATCGGATCATTTTCAAAAAACTCAATAAATGTTTTGTTTCAAAAAACTTGAAAATATTTTGTATTGCAATTCATCAAGAACTGTGAATGTTTTTGTTTCGTGGTATTTATTAAATGCTTGCAAGAAACATATTTGTGCAGAAAAAAAAAAAAGAGCAGAAAAATGTACTCCAATAAACTTAATTTTGCTAAATATATCAGTGTTGTTTGGTTTTTCTTTGTAATATTTTTAAAAACGAAATTCTTTTAGCATGAAAAAATATCTCAGTCCTCCATTTCGTGTTAAACGATTTTCACTGTTTTAAGAGATGTTGTTGCTCATGCCTCCTGTCTGACGTAGTCAGATCGAGGCTCTCGAAATTCATCGTGGCAAGGGGCTAGAAGTACGCCCTGTCCTTGGCCTTGGCACTATACAGGTGACAGTACAAATTAGCGCGGCGAATTTTCCCGAAAGATAGATGGCGACACCACCTATCTCCACCCTCCAATTTAGGCATGGAACTGAATGGGAGGGAAATATTCTTCAGTCCCCTGCACTCACATGATTCAGCCCACAAGACTTTCGGACCCATCTGATTTAACGAGTACGTACTTCGTATGCACTCGGAAGGTATTTGGTGGCATCGGGCATCGAACCGTAGCTATGCTCCACTAGGTAGGTTAATGACCTTTTGGATCAGCGTGCTTATTTCTTCCTTTAAATAATATTAAGGAGGTAGAGACGTGCCGTCAATAATTTGACTTTGATTAGTAATAAAACTAAATACTAACAGCTCAAACTCTTTAATTACAACGAAAAATACATTTTTGCACAGTATAGCAGTGGTTCTCAAACTTTCACTACTGGCGACCCAATTTTCAATCATAATTTTTTATCGCCCCCTAAATAATAATGTATTGAATGCAATAATAATACACTGACGCTAAAGCTACAATACGATCATAATTATAAACCGTACAAGTTATCAAGATAAGTATTAAATTTTGTATATGTTACTTTTAAGTAATTATTTTTTTTTTACTTTTGTTCGATTCACTATAAAAGCGTGTTTATAGTTTGTTTAAAACTATAATTCACTTTATAGTTATTTTTACTATACACGATACAAATCACAAAAATTCCAGTGAATAATTTAATTAAGAGAAAATATACTTACTTACTTTCAAGGACTTTTCAATTTTTCTTAGAATATTTGAAAAAAATCCAATAAAAATAAAAAAAATATTCCAAATGTACGTGGTAATAAAGGACATAAATCCAGTCACTTTTCGCTAACACACGAAACGTTATTTTCAAGCTAAACTGTCATATTTTGTTCACGCTTTTTGCAGTTTTGCTGTTTGATGATCTTAAATAGAATTTTGAACTTTTCTTCTTTGTGTCTTTTTGACAAGGCAAAGTCCTACATTATGGTTTCATAGTTTCTTCTCATAGAGTCTTTAGGCAGAATTTGAAAATTTCAAATCAATTCAAACGTTTCTGTCTAACACTTTTTCTGATATTTACTTTCGCTATATATATATATATATCTTGATTAATATGCATTATTTCAGTAGGTTCTTCAATTGCTTCGATCGTTCAAACTTATTCAATAGGATCACAGATGCCCATTTTTTAATATTCTGCTTATTTTTTACATTTTATAAACCATAATAAGTCGTACAACACAGCAATTAAAACTACAAAATTGTTCATGGGGAAAGTGTAAAGCATGTTCTAAAAATATTATTGTAAAAACGTTTTTATGAGGCATTATATGTTTCAAATAATATAAATCCATCATCATGAAAAATCCTTTCGCATGGAAAGATGAAACAGAAATATATGTATTTACTTACATCTTCTAAAAAAAAAAAAGACGGAGACCATACCAGAAAGTTTGAAAGTTAGCTAAAAGTAATATTTTAGGTTATAAGAAACACAATAAAAAAATCTCATCGGTTGATATCGTTAAAAGAAACGTAAAAAAATCTCATCGTTCTCTTATTGACCACAAAGCAAACCATTTTTTTTTAATTTGGTTATAGGGTCAAGGATAGCTAATGAGCGGTTGAAGTGGAATCTTTTATTTTTGATGATCCCCAGATATTCAAAATAAATATATCGAATTGCAAATGTGTATTTTATTATGTCAGAAAGCATTTTGTTTTACTTCATTCCAAAAAATTATTTTTAAACCTTTTATTTTAATTCTCGCGCCCCCTCGCAGGGTTTACCACGCTTATACAGTTTGAGAAACACTGCAGTACGGTATTCGTCTTGTCGTGTAATTCAAATTAAAATAACCTTAGTTGAATTCTATTTGGGGTAGATTAGATGACAAATAAGCTTGAAAGGATTGTAAGATGTTACTTTTAAAAATGCAAGCTGAATTCGAGTCATCTTCAAACGGTTTTCTAAGTGAGTTTAAATGTTGTTCTCTCTCTCTCTCTCTCTCTAGTTCTCACACACACACACACAGGTAATGACTCGCAGGGGTAGACGAAAACATATGGTTAAAATAGCATGAGTCATTTTTCAAACAGCTAAATGTATCTGAATTGAATTCCATGGGTTTCTAAAATTTTGAGATTTTTACTTATAATAGAATCTTTCTGTTTTAATCAAACTTCCAACTTTCTCCTTTTCAATAAATTTTTGAATCTATATTGAACTAGACTGGAAATAATTCAGTTGCATTTCAAAATTTTTTTCCTACAATTAAGGACAGATTCAGTTTATTAAATAGTTGTGATGATCTCTTCATAGAGATAAATAGGAGTTTAGGCAGCATTTTTTAAACAACTTTCTTTATTAGGTTATCTTATCCAAATAAAATCAAAACGTTTCATATCTAACGTATTATGAGGTTTTGATATTTACTAATTCGTTAATGATATATTAATAAATATATATAAGAGATCAGATTTATATTCAATGTTCTTATTGAACATTTAATTTTAATCACTCTTATTAAAGCTTTAATTAGACTTTAATTATTTATTTCACGGTACTCTTCTTGGTTCTTCAATTGCTATAACTTTCAGTTTCAATCTCTCTCCTATTGCTCAATATTTCGGACTTAAATACTTTATCTAATCTGCATGCCCATTTTTTTTAATATTGAAATGCTTATTTACATTTATAAACCAGGTTAATAAAGTTCGTACAACACAGCAATCAAAACTAAAACAAAATTGTTCATGAAAGTCTCGATGAAAACTGTAACAGCATGTTTCTAAAAAATATTGAACTTTGTTATTTTGAATTAAAAAAACGTTTTTATGAGTGCCACTGGTTCGCCATATGCTTGCACGGCCCAAATACTCATGCCATTTACAGGAATCCATACGTATCCTAAAACTCTTGCGCACGTGCATGCGAAAACTATTTTTGCTTTTAAACTTTAGTTAATTATTCTTTTGACGTTCAGAAATATATGTATTTACAATTACACTTGCTTCCCTTTAAAAAATATTTATTAAAAACATTTATTTAAATGCTGAGATAAAAGAACCTTTATCCATCTTAAGAGAAGAAATGGAAAAGAATTGTGCAAAATCTATTGATGCACACACTAATACCAAACTTTGGAAACTCATGAAATCTTTAGGTACTAAAAGGAGGAGTGCAATACTATCATTGACAATGGACAGATTTCCTCTGACAATAAAACTTCGGCCAATTTGTTGGGTTCCTACTACCAAAAGACGAGTAAACTGAATTTTAATGCAATGGACAAAGGATACAGAGAATTATGCTCGAAAATTAGTTCATGGATGTCGCAGCTCAGAGCATGGAATCCCTATATTTAAAGAGTTCTTTACAATGCAGGAACTTAATATGGTTTGAGCAACCTTGATCCATCTAAATCTCCCGGGCCTGACAATATTCATGGCCAGATGATCTCTAGACTTAGTGATTGGGATAAAAAAGAGTCTTTTAGAAATCTTTAACTTGTCTTGGAGACTTGCAAGATCCCCGTGATTGGAAAAGCCTGATTATTCCTATTGAAATCAAGTCAGAAAGCTTGCTATCCTGAGAAAGTTTCAGGCCGATTGCCTTAACAAACTTCTCCTTAAGCTTATGGAAAAGATTATTCTTGAGCGACTTACTTACTATCTAAATTCTAATGACTTGCTCTCAATCGAACAATATGGTTTTAAAAGGGGACACTCTACTGCGGATCAGATTTTATACTTCGGGGGTTCGAGACCCCAAAAGTTTAGACCATCACATCAGTACAGTTGCTGTTTTCTTGACCTTTAGCATTTATAGAGTTTAAATAAATTAAAAATAACCTTTTGAATTTATTGAGACAGGCCCTATCTTGGATTAGACTTTTGACAAATAACTTGTCAGAGTGAGATTTAAGACTCTTTACACAAAACCTTTTACCAGCCAAGGTGTCCACCAAGAACTCAGTCTTGAGCCCCTTGCTCTTTCCAAACGGTTTCTAGAAGGTGTGAGTGGGGCTTTTTGTGATGATATCGTCCTCTGGAACTCTAACTCTGACGTCGTCCATATAGAAACCGCGATCAATACTACCCTTTCTGACACACAGATTTTGCTGAGCAAATAATGACTTTAATGTATCAGTCAACCTCTAGCTTCTTCACGACTAACCGACGTTTATACAAAAATATTTTTATAAAGCAAATCCCTTCTCTATGAAAAACACCCTAAATATTTGGGCTACATTTTGGATCTGAGATGCGTAAACAGCATATAAATGTATCTGGAGGAAGAACTTGACTTACTGGGTACATCGCAAAATGCTGATCACTTACTAGACACCTTTTTACCTGTCTTTATATTGCTTCAAATTAATTTCAGTGTTTTAATTTCAAACTTACAATCAAGCTGCTTTCTCACTGGCATTTTCAATAAATCTTTTGAAGCTGATATTGAACTAGACTGGAAATAATTCAGTTGCATTTCAAAAATTTTTTCAATTTACAACCAATAGAATTGGGACAGATTCAGTTTATTAAATGAAGTCACATCAAGATACATAAAAAAAACTAGAGCGTTTCCTATAGTTCTTCGAACTGAGAAAGTCTCGATGAAAACTGTAACAGATCACTCACGTTTCTAGTAATACTTCACATTGAACTTTGTTATTTTGAATTAAAATGCAAACCGTTTTGATCGGTGGCGTGCCCAGTACCACTGGTTCGCCATCCCTGCACTAGGCTATCAATGGCCCAAGAGTTACTCAGACTAGTGCTGCGATTTACAGGAATGGACTAAATTCATGTGACGTCACGATCACGTGATTCCAGTTCAGCTCTTGCGCACGTGCATGCGGCGTCATTTGTTTACATTACTATCTTGCTTTTAAACTTTAGTTAATTATTCTTTTTTGACGTTCAGAAATGGCATACTGTGTAGCACATGGAGATGCAATAACTCCAAAAAGAAAGACAATTGCAGAAACTCAACTTGCTTCCAATTTCCTTTAAAAAATATTTATTAAAAACATGGATAGCAAAGATTAGGCGGGAAAAATTCGTACCTTCTTATGCTTCTGTACTATGTTCGGATCATTTCGAAGAGGAATGTTTCGAATGTTCACCAAAAGTTTACTGATCGCAGGCACTTAAAACCTGGATCAGTGCCAACAAATTTTGTGTTTACAAAAAGTCCATCTTTCCGGAGAATTCTGGAAAGATGCAAGCCCTCTACTTCTACTGAAATGTTTTCAAAATTTTTGCTATGTTTAAGTCAAGATTTTAAATAAGTTACTTAGAAAATACTTCAATGGTTAAATATCTTAATAAACTTAAGTTTTACTTATGTTATAAATCTTCAAAATAAAGTTACAGAAGTAATTCTGTACTTTAAATAAAACTAGCACTATATAGAGTAAACTTTTAAATAACCATACATATTATATTAAGACAAGTATGTATACAAAGTTCACAGAAGATTATCTAATGTATTGTGTGCTGTTATTTTGCTTTCTCATTAAAAAAATAATAAAATACTTGTGATAATAATCTGTTTCTGAATTGATGGAATAATTTAATTTTAGCAGTATTAATGTTTTTTTATCACCATCTACAAAGTACTTGATGATAAATTTAATCATTGATGATAAATTTAAATAAATAAATCCTGTAAATGAAAATTTCAAATAAATAAAAATTAACTGTTTATAAAAACACGTCATAAAGTATTTGAATTAAAAATACTATGCCTTATAAGAAAAATTACTAACAATTTGGGAGAATCTTAATGTTTACACAATGTTATTGAATTGAAGTTTTAAATGAAAAATTTGCATTTCTTTTTCAAAATGGTTTGGCATTTCTTGTGTTTACTTTTAATGTGTTGGAATCAAATTAGAATTTACTCATAAATAGCAATAATTATAGAATTACTAAAGCTTAATAATGCATATTCATTAAAATAGAAAACAATGAAATTGATATTCAATGCTACTCTAAAAAATAAGAATCAAATTATAAACTTATCACTAATATAATGTAGCTATTAAAAAAATATAAATTAGCCCATTCACATTTCTTTTTTATCTTTTGGTAAATCACCTTTTAATTAAATAACTATCAATGTTATTACATAGAATCCTATTTTGTATTTTAAAACAATGAGTTATATTAAAGCATAAAAAAGAGTAAATAGTAATGCAATCATAATCGTTTTAAAAGAAGTTCCTAAATTAAAACAAAATAATTTTTTAACATACCTGACAAGTTGTTCTGATTTGAACACATGGCTTGTACGTCACTTTCTTCTTCATTTCGGCTTTAACAAAGCCTTGAATAAAAAAAAATAATCATTCATTAAGAAATCAGGCTCAGTAAATAATATCTTGGTTACGAATTTATCGTCGAATAATTTTAATCCTTTCGATATATTTGCAGCAACACTTCGATTTCCAGTGGCACTGGAAAACTTCTCACTGTAATTTAATATTTCGTGCAAATTGAAATTTTTCACAAGAAGCGGTTTCGAACCTATGCTATGAGCCATTCTTGTGAAAAAATATGAAATAAAGAACTACAAAATTAATTAATAACTAAAATAACTAAGAGCTATATCTAAGTGAATCAAAAAATATAAATAAATATCCCAGCTAACACTAACGAAGCGGACGAATTCTTAATTAGATAAATAAAGTATAATAAAACAAAAATTATGTAAAAGAGTTGTTAAAAATATTTCCTAACAAATATATGTACTAGAATAATGCAAAAAATACAATATCATATGTTTTTAATTAGATAAAATTAAGATACCAGAACGACGTCAACAAACGTAACACAAAGCTATGAAATCGCACGTGTTGTTTATTGACGTTGGAATCACGTGATTACTGACTGGCGCCAGTCTGTCCATGAAGTTACTCCATTACTCGATTTCAGAAATGTATATAGATTAAATGAATTTTTAAGCCTTCTATTAAAATAAAACCGGAATTCGATGTATTAAAATTATCTTAAAAATATCGAATCTTACAGAATCATAATTTACTCAATTGGTTAGGTATATTATTAAAAAATCATTTTTCTAGCCATGATCATTTTTGAAAATCCTTAATAGATGGCAGCACAAATCAAAGAGTTAGTTTTCTTGGGACACCCTATCGAATTATTTCCTAATTTTTAGAATGAATTCGAATTTCCTTCATTAAATTACTCAACGAATAAAATAGTACTAAAATTTATAAATAATCGCTCAAATGTGTAAATAAACTCCAAACATTTTATTTCCTTCCAAGAGAAAAATATTAGTTTCAAATACGATTAAAGCAAAATATAGTTTCATTTTATTTATTTCGGCAAATTAAATACAAATTATCTGCAATACTGTTGTAAAAATATTTTTTTGATTTTCTAGTTCATTTAGGAATTACATACATTTATAAACAAAATTAAAAAAAATTCTGAATTTAAAACGTCTGTAAACACGTAACTTCTCTAAAATGGTTAATATTATATTCTCTCTCAATATTGTATATATTCAATTCAACTTTTATTTTTCGAGAGAGTGTAGTCAATAAATGACATGTATCAAGGATCTTTGCACTTTGCGCAAATTTACATCATTTCTTGTATTCTTTTCGGTAAATTGATGCATTTTAAGCATATAATCTCAAAAGAAAACAGAATCATGTTTTACTCAAGTCAGTTATTTCTTCTTGCAATGATATTTTATTTGTTTTTAGAAATCTCTACAAGATGGAACCACCAATCTAACAGGTAATTTTATTCACCTCCTTTCGCTTCAATTATTTCCTAATATTTAGTATGGATTCAAATTTCTTTCTATGAATTTTACGCTCAAAAGTTGAAATCGTTTTAAAATTAAAAAATAAACCAGTCTTACAGTAGTCGCATGTGATGTGTAACATCTTACATGCTATCGTGGTAAATACGCAATATTAATTTTTTCCCTGAAAAAAATATGAATCGGGTATGATTGGAAATAATTTTCTATCGAATAATTATATCTTTAATGAAAATTATATCTAATTATATAACAAAAGGAGTAACAAGTAATATCTTATCAAAAATAATTATTCTTGTTCAATAGCTAATAGCTATCATGTGTGGTCTTTCATTTACACTCATATCCATAAATTAAGAATAATGAAGTTCAGGCAAAGAAAGAGACAGAAGCAAAACAAATTTTACTTATTTGTAAAGTCTATTTATTAAACAAAAGGTAAAGAGCAAAAAAAAAAAGATGCTAAATGATTGACATAATTAATAAAAATTTCGATTTTTACTCCCTGGAGCAAATTTAAAAAAAAAACCTATTTAAAAAAACAATATAACATGGTTAGTATGATGGTTAATACCAGTGGCGTAACGGAGAATATTTGGGCCCCCACGCTGAAATTTACAAAGGGTAGGCACTTGCGTCAGTCAGGCTTTGGGCCCTTTATAACCCTGGACCCCCGCAATGCGGGGGTTGCGGGGGTGTACGTTACGCCACTGGTTAATACGGAGTATGTCTCCCGGACGATACAATACATGCCTTACAACGCCTAGGCATGCTGAGTATCAAATTATCAATCTGATCTTGGAGAATATTACACCACTCATCAAGCACAATACACTCCGAAGTTCGGGTAGACAGGTGGGAGGGGGTTGACGGGCTGCAATTCGTCGGCCAAGCATATCCCACACATGCTCTATTGGATTCAAGTCCGGTGAGTATGCTGGCCAATCCATACAAGTGATATCCTCCGATTGAATGCATTCGTCTACAATGTTTGCACGGTGAGGAAGGGCGTTGTCATCCATAAACAGAAATTCAGCACCCATAGCACCCCAAAACCAACGTACATGTTACTCCAGAATGACATCCCGATATATGTGGCCTGCCATCGTTACACTCTGAACATGCAGTTCAGTTCTGGAACCAAGAATAATTCCTCTCCAAACGAGCCATCCTGCACCACCGTAATGTTGTTCTCTTGGTGGTAACGGGTACCTGGCACTCTCCATATTAAAATCCGGCGAGAATCAGACTGCAAACTAAACCTGGACTCGTTGGAAAAACATCACATAAGACCTCTGTTGTGGTGTCCACAATGCATGCTCTCTACTCCAGGTTAATCGCAGGCGACAGTGAGTTGCGGTAAGTGGAACACATCTGACAGGCCTACGAGCATATAGACCAATGTGCCCTAAGAGTTTGTACACGGCCTGCCTTGAAACTGCCGTACCGGTAGCTGAAGATAGCTGACGAGACAGGTCTGATGCTGTGCTCCGTTTGTTTCTTTTGGCAGTAACTGTCAAATATATACCGGTCCTCATTCGGGACGACCTGCGCTGTAACATCTACTCACATTACCATAATCTTGGAATCGTTGCCAAAGCCTGGAGATGACACTGGGCGATTCCAAGTTCCTCGGATACTTCCAGCTGGGTACGTCCACCTTCCAGTCGTCCAATGATTCTACCACGTAAAAAATCATCCAAATGCTTTCTTTGTGCCATAACTATGCGGTTATTGCACTGAAAGGCTTTTAAAGCGCTTGTGAACAAGTTCACTTCTTTGCCACCATTCCTTATATACCCTTCTTTTACACTCTCGTCACTATGACGTACTATCCGCGCCATCTGGTGGTTTCCTGTAATTTGCATATTCTTCTTCAAGATGTGTGTGATAATTCTTCACACACACAGGTGAAATTTTTATTTTAGAGTTCAATTTCTGTGTGATTCTGAATTATCCTTAATTTATGAACATGAGTGTCTTAACAAAATAAGAGATCTATCTGTTTCTGAAATTTGGATATTAACAGACAGCCGATCATCCATCCAACATTTATCGAATTGGCCATCTATCGGCGACAGCATTCGCAGGAGTATTCTTCACCTTTTTCAACAGCTTTCGAATCGGCACCCTATTCATCTACAGTGGGTCCCTTGTCATGTAGGCCTTTTCGGGAGCAAATTTGCGGACGACCTTGTGAAGGCGGCTACAAGCAATCCTGTGGATCCGGAAAACCTCATAGTCCTTACATCGACAGAGATCTACTCCAGGGCTAAAGAACTAATATGTGGAACCTGGGTAGTCCCTCCTGTAAACCCATGGTACTTTCAAAGACACTCTGGATCCGCCATATCATTCAAGGGCTCCAGATCATATCAAACGGCATCCTAACGATTTTCGACTGGTCACCTGAGGTGCAGGAATTTTGAGGGTGGCAAAAGAAGCTTCCCAATTTGCCCCAAATGTAACATCAGTCAGTTTTCTCCTCAGCACATTCTGCAATGTCTGGGGTTTTCCTGTGAGGAGGCTGTGGCATCCCCCCTGATGTTCTTAGACTTTGTACAGATTTATGGACTCATGGATCTGGTCTAGTTTCACTAGACCAGATGGGGATTAGTCCCACCACCACCACCACTACAGTTTATGTAATTAAAGTCGTATTGTATCGTAGTTTTACCATCAAAGTACATTATAATTACATTCAACACATTCTTACTATAAGAAGAGGGGGGCGATGAATATTCTGACTGAAAATTGGTTCGCAAATATTGAAAGTTTGAGAAGCACTGCTTTATCGCAATCTACAACACTCTTTTTGATATCATGAATCCCTTTAGATTCTAAGCAGGATATCTGTTCATAAGAATGTCGAGGGCTCAATTCTCCCCCTCCTCATACACCAACATATTTTTAATCTTTAGAATAAAGATTACGGCTCAGCCTTATATATATATATATATATATATATATATATATATATATATATATATATATATATATATATATATATATATATATATATACATCTTTTAAAAAAACAACTTAATTCCCTCCTCCTCCCCCCCATAAAATATTATATGCATGCCCTACTTCAGTTAACTAGTTTTATTATTAAATTATCGTGTCAATAAGATTCATAAATCCAAGCTCCTAAGTATTTTGTGCGGGTTTGCTTTTTTACTCTGTGCTTTAAGAGATGTTAGCAGCTCTCCAGTCTTCTCCCTCTTTGTATCATTAAAAATTAAATATTATACTAAGAAAATATTTTTTTCCCTTTTTTTATACATATGTATTGAAACATTTCTCTGTATTTACTTATATATTTAAACATTAGACTGGCGTAAGACAACTACTGGTATAGTAAATTGTTTCTCGTCAACAAAGTGTTTAGAAAATCAGTGAAAATATTCGGATTATTCCTAAAGAAGCAGAGTCCATTTTTTTCGTAAAAATACCAAAGTGGGAAAATGTTTCCTGGAAGGGTTTCCTCCTCAAAGCACCCCAACAGAAGCACATTCTTTATTTTATGACCTGCCCAAGGGCTAATAAAAAGAGGGTTGAAATGACCCTTCAGAAAACACACTTTTTCGAAGAGAGTTGACGCAATTTCAAATCAGCAAACACACGCATACAATTTCTTCAATTGTTCTTCATTTTTTTTTAAACTGCAAACGGTAATTATGATTTTACTTTTGATTTATTTGGTACTTTCCCTTAAGACTTAAAAAAATTTACAAATATTTTTATCATATTAAGTTAAAATCAAAACATATGATTATTATTTGCTTTCCTTTACAAAGATGGCAGTGAAAATAATTTTCAGCTTAATGAAATCTATTAAAAAAAATTTTTTTTTGTAAATTTTCTGTCTTACATCAGCTAATTTTAAGACTTTTGTCTATATTTATATATATATATTTCAATGCACTTTAGTAGTACTTTTATGTTAATTAATATGCATCAATACTAGATTTCTTTGCTTGAATACATCTTCTAAAAACAGGCTTTTCTTTGCAAGAACAGTTTCATAAAGATTAATTATTTGTGTAAACATGAATTTTTTTATTTTATATGATTGAAATTATTTTGCATTGAGTTTATTAGATGTTTCTTATATTCTTATGAGCCTTTCATGAGTGATATTTGTCCCTTTGTCTGGTAAAATATTAGACATCCTTCTAAAGTATTAAAACATAACTTTTATCTGAAAATATTTTAAGTGAGAATTATAAAAAAATAATATAAATGTGGGAAATATTAGTCTACGACCTAAAAAGAAATAAATGTCATAGCTTTTATATTATTGACAAAGACTGTGAGTTGTGCAGTATTCCTTCCTCGTCACGTCAGCAAAACGCTGTCATGTCCTGTTCCTATTTCAGGGTATAAGTTTCCCTAGCCCAACTCAAACAAGGAAAACAATGATCCAAATGAAAGCACGACAAAGTACGAAACAACGCTTGACGGAGTTTCTTTAGATATTTAAATAATTTTGAAAATCTAAAGTATTTATAACCTATTGCAGCTACCAAAACCTATTAGAATACAATTAATTAACAAATATGTATATTTAGTAAAAAATATTAATTTATGTGTACAGACATATGAATAAATAGTTTTATATGATAATACTAATATAATATCCCCTTGTTTTTTATTCACCTAACTAATCCCTGCAATAACATTACAAAATTTGAAGTTATCACTTCCATGGTGTGGTCATAAGAACACACACTATTTTTTAACCGTTTGATTCGATGAAATGTATACGACCACCGAAATCACTGTTTGTCCATTTTCAAATAATCATTCTGCCGCTCTTATGTCCCCCAATATCGTGACTAATGGATTTAGAGTCAAGCGCTCGAGTGCTTGATGGCTACTAGAGTTGATCCAAGGCCATACAGCTTTATATGATTGATATATAGCTAGCTAATATATCTAGATATATATTATAAATGCGAAAGTGCTTGTGAGGATGTTTGGGAGTCTTTCACGCAAAAACAACTGAATGGATTTTAATGAAACTTCACAGTAATATAGCTTATACATCAGAATAATATATAGGCTATAATTTATAAAGATATTGTGAGAAGTGTCCAAAATATAACGATATTTGTCAAGTAAGTAGGAAAAAATTCTGCCATCTACAGCAATTCTGGCTTCCGCTGCAAAAACCCACGTCAGCATATATCTATCTTTTGTTTGTGAAAGAACTTTTTTGTTTTGGCTACGCAAGACGGTAGCTTCTAATTAATTCCTGTAAACATCATAATCCCTAATATTTTTATTTGAGAATAAAACTAAGTTTTGAAGGGAGAGGTTGTTATAAATCTCTCTTTATTTGAATGTTTTTTAATGATTTTATTATGCACATTTGGTAGTAAGAAATTGATCTTTTTTTCAAAATAATTACTTTTATTACTTCTGGTACTTACAATAGATAAACTTCGTCTTTCACACTACATCATTTGGACATATTTCCATAGTTTGTTTGTGGTTAGTAGTTAATTATAACGCTATAATTTTAATTGAAGAGGGGGATATTACATTTTTAAGTATAAAAATAATTATAACTACTGTACTGTATTTTTTGGAGTGAGGGAATATTAACGTCACAATGTTCAGCTACACGAGGGCTTTTGGCAACGGACCGCTTAATTTTGAACCATGGTCAAGTGACGTGGATGACACCTGAGCTGGAACCCCTTTCTCCTAACTACCACACCTCGCCAATTTAGAATGAATATTCTACCAATACTTAGCAGAAATATTCTTTGAAATCCTTTCTTCCAAGATATATGGAAGCACGGGTCTTATGATGAGTATTTTAGCGGGGAAGGTGAACTGTTTTGGATATTGCGGGGAAGGTGAACAGTTTTGCATCAGATATTGCGTTTTTAGCGGATTGCAAAGATTATTATTTTTGCCCCGAAGAAATAGTTTATGTCAAAATTTATTTGTCTTATGTTTTTTTGAATGAAGACATTAGAAAACGATTTGACTACTTATTTTAAGTGAATGGTATATATGTATAATTAATTTTACAGTGGAATATCTTTCATTAATTTATTAGCTATAACGGATTAAATTTCCAAAATGGAGTATTTTGTTTATGTATATCCCTTAATTTTAAATGTAGTGATTCAAAAAAAAAAATATTGCATGAAAAAAAAACCGCAGTAAATCATAATGCGGTAGTTAAAGCATTAACGTGCTTCGCGCCCCCTACACAGCGGGTCTTACAAGGCTCTAATAAAGCTCGAGCTACGAAAGTAGCTAGACATTTGCCAATTTGACTATCGTTATCATTTCGCTGTGTTTTCATTGAATCTCCATTATAGCCATTATAATTTAAGAAACGGCGTTGCTTGCGAATATTACAGTTTTAACATAAAATAAATACAACAGAAAGTAATATTAATTTATTACACTTTCAGAAATAAATTATTTACGCTATTTTAATTTTTTATTACGCAACACTTTTAACAATGTGCTACTTTTGCTGAGCAAAGATCAGCTTAGGGAGGTATTTTCAAAATCGACCCTCAAGAGTGTTTACGGGGGAATTATAAATAAAAAAAAAATCCTTTTTATCAGCTATTAGATCTACATACTTAAAATTTAACAAAGGTGTTTTTCTTTGCTTTTCTTTTTGTTTAGCTGAGATATGCAAAAGCTTTTTTGTTTAATTTGCAATTCACGTAAATTTAATTCATTAAAAACTTCTTTATCCTTCAATCTGTGTTGTTTAATTTTTTCAGTTCACCCGTGCGAAGAACGGGTATACCAGCTAGTAGCTTTATATTTCGCTACCCCATGCGAAAGAGGAGTGGAACAAGACAGCGCTCTGCACCCAGTTAGATTTTTAATGCAGTGCTATCGCCATCTGTTGTCCAAAATATTATTTATTTTTGTGAATATATCTCAATGATTATTTATCAAACTTCAGTTTAATTTGCAACTTATTTAGTTAATGAAAATAATTTATTGTATTATAAAAAAATTTGATTTAAAAAGCCAAGTTTTTTTTAAATTATATAAATTTTATTAAAATATCTACACTTTTGCTTTTTGCATAAAGAATCTGTTTCAATTTTTCATATTTAGTGTTTTGTTTGTTCAGAACTGTTTATGGTAATTTTATCAAACTTAGGGCTTAAATTTCTGTTTTATAGATAACCTTTTAATTTAAATTAATGTTATAATTTCCGATAAATCCTCATGTAAAGATAGTTACCATTGTTTATCAAGAAGTTTTACTCTGAAACTATTGATGTAATTGAATGCACAACAACAGTGCTTTTCAAACTTTCAATACTGGCGCCCCCTTTTCGATCACAATTTTTTCGCGCCCCCTCATACATTAATAATGTACTGAATGCAATAATAATGCAATTTGACGCTAAAGCTACAATAGGCGATCTTAATTATAAACCATACAAATTAGTAACATAAGTATTAAAAATTTTTTATAATACTTTTAAGCAAAATAAATAAAATAATAGGATAATTATTATGTTATTTTTCCTTTCTCTAATTTCTCAATTGAACATATTGCAAAATGCGGTAACTGCTTAGAAGACAAAATATAGATATCTGCTAAATATAGAAAAAGAACTCAGAGGGTCAATTTCTAATCATAAGCATTCCTTATAAAAACTTTGCTTTCCAAGACAAGCTCATGGACGTCATTAATACTTATTAAACTTGTTCTTAATTTAGTATTAATTAATTAGTTATAAAATATTCTGTGCAGCACTGATACATTAAAAGTATACCGGCTGAAGTGCCCGCTCTTTGCACGAGTTCATTTATAACAAAAAAAAAAACATTATTGATATAATAGCTGAATTGTAAAGGGGAAGCAAAGCCAAGTGCTTGACAATGTTTGCAAAAACGTAAAAATGATTTTTTTAAAAATGGTTGTTCAAATTATAATTAGTTTTAAGCAAATTGTAATTTTAAGCCTCACAGAATTAGCATTTATAATTGATGTTAAAAAGTAGCGCACACAGGAATTTTTCAAGGGGGTCCGGGGTCGAAAGTTCATCAATCTTGTAACAGATTCCTTTTTGATTTTGTCGATTTCTGGAAAAAAACACAGTAAAAAAACTAATTCTTGACTAAATAATTAGCATTAATTAATAAAATTAATCATTAATAACAAATACTTAATTAAATTTTGCTTACTATAAACTTAGAATTATAATCAATCGGAAAAAAATCAAGGGCTTTGGGGGTCCGGACCCCCTTTGTGTGCGCCACTGATGTTAAATAATGATCAATAATATAAAACATGTATTATTTTTAATTTTTCAAGCGAAAAGACTTCAACATGTTTTAACCCGGGAGTAGGCGCGCACTCGATACGGTCGGGGTTATTGAGTCACCCCAATCCTTTTTTTTTATAATTATTTTATTGTACGATACAAATCATGTTTCCAGTGAATAACTTAATTAAGAGAAAGTTTACTTACCTACTTTCAAGGACTTTTCAATTTTTCTTTGGTAATAAATAAACAGTTTTGCCAGAATTAACGATTTCGTAATCTGTGTGTCCCGCGCGACCAATTCCGGGTGAAAAGTATATTCATTATGATAATATGTATGTTACTGCTAAAAAAATTGCGTGAAACATTTTTCGGTATGCTTCATATGTTCAGAATATTTATAAAAATATGTCTTGGCCAAGTAATCCTTCATGTGCTTGTGTGTGTGTGCTCTCCGTGGTTTTCCAAATATCATAAAACTCTTTTGCATGGAATAAAGCGCAACAAAGAACACATAAGAGAGGGGTCGTAACTAACTGTACCAATAACTTAGAAGGTCAAACAGATAACAGCTATAATGTGCAGTATTTCAAAAATAATGACAGTGATGAACTTTTTATGTTCCTAAATTTTTTCGATTCTGGGTCTGGGATCTGTTTTTTCTTAGAAAGAGTAGTATGTTAGGTTAAAAGAATGCGTAATAAAAAAATCTCGCATCATGGCATTACAGCAAATCAAATAAAAGTTTTTTTTATTTGGTTATAGGACCAAAGATAGCTAATTAGGTATTGAAGAAGTTTTTTTTTTTTTTTTTTTGCTGACTTAATATCGCGCGCGTGCGCCTATAAATTATATCAGAGTAATAGTGCATTTTTTATTATGTCTGAAAGTATTTTGTTTTAATTCATTCCAGTGAACTAATTATTTTTTAAATTTTTTATTTTCGATATGCTCGCGCCCCCTCGTAGTCATCGCGCCCCTAGGGGGGCCCTACAGTTTGAACACTGCACAACAAAGTTTGTTTCTGATGCACTTTAAAATTCAGTGTTAATGCAATTTCTGTCGTGTGGCATCACGATTTTTCTTTCTAACAATCTGTTCCTCATATAGATTTTTGAAGATTTTGCACATATGCATATATTTCTATGACATTTCCTTTGATTGAAAAAAAAAAAAGGTTATTTTTTTTTCTTCCTTCACATACAAATACCATGTTCACATCATTACAGGAAAACAGATAACATTTTTTTGAAATATATATTCTATTTATGCCATTTGTGATCCAAAATGTTTGTAGAAAAATGATGCAGCTTGATAGGATTTTCTCATATTTTTCTTTGGATTTCTTTACAATTCAGTGTTGGTGGGATTTTACGTCTCATGTCATCACGGTTCTACTTTTGCCTCTGATAATATGTTTCTCCTTTAGTTTTATGAAGATCCTGTGCTTTATACATATCTTACTGCCCATATATATTTCAATTATCTCTGTAGTTATTTACCATTGTATTTCCTCATTTGCTTGTTCTTTGCAACAGAATTACAATGATTTTATATTGAAATATTGCAAATAAATATTGTTTAAAAAATTAATTTTTTATCAACAAAGTTTATTTCACTCATTATGTTTTTTTCAACGTAGGTCTGTTTTAGAGTTTTTTCTTTTATTTTGGTTCTTACTAATTTAATTTTATCACTATTGTATTAAATATTGTAAATTTTATATTAAATGTAATATATATGTTAGATAGTAATACATCCATTCCTCATACAATATTAATTTAATGCTACGGAAAGTTTAATTAAATTACAATGTAGGCTTATTTTATCTATTTTTTAAAAATTTTAGTTTGTACTAATTTACTTTTTTTTTTCCAGTTGAAGGCTTCCTAATATATGTTATTTATGATAATAATTTAGTAAAATGGTTTATCACATAATTAATTTTTATTTTTGGTTGATCTCTTTCAGGTTATTTCACTCATAGTTCCCATAGCATAATCATACTTCTGTTATAATTTTTATTAATATTTTCATTGATTCATTTCTATTTACCTTTGTAATATGTTAATTTCCTCTTACATCCAAACATATATTTTTATGAAATCATTCTTTCTGTAAGGCCAAATTGCAATTAAATTAAAATTATTTATAATGTGGACACTCATTAAAAAAATTATTTTTAATTTTTGTCTTGAAATGGCTCTAGCCTCTTTAAAAATATCATGTTGCCATGAAAAGCTGAATTTTATTTATTTTAAAACTTGAAAAAGCCTGTGTACCGCCCGGCCATGCAGCTAGTATAAAATAAATATGACCGAAAAAGCCAAATTTTTTGAATTATGTAAATTCCATTAAAATATCTACCCTTTTTGCTTCGCATAAAGAAAATTAAAGCATATATATATAAAATATTAGAAATATAAAACCTTAATTTATATATAACATGCAAATTAATTCACCTAGATTTATATTCTATTTTTTTTTCAAAAGAATTAGGCAATATGTCAACTTATCAAGTAATTTTTTTAAAAAGTGTCCTTTAAGAATAAAACTCTTAAGGATACTTTAAAAAATATAATATATATTAATACATATAGTAATACAGTATAAATATATATATATATATATATATATATATATATATATAAATGCATACATAACTATATTCTTTTCAACACACACATAATGATATATTGAGATAAAATATAATCACCAGAATATCATATTTTAATTGCATATTTATGCCAGTAGTTAAATGTGTATGACTTGAAAGAACAAAGAATCACAAAAATGAAATAAATTAATCTTATTTATTAAAATAAACTAAGCACAGGAACCACCAGTTAGGAATTATTTATTTTGATTGTTATAAGTATGGTCAAAATCTATATTGATAGATGTAATTTCTTGTGAATTTAACAGTAATCATTCTTTAATATTGTTTAATTCTTCAGTAGTTGGATTTTTTGAGTGTACTGGCAGTGAATAGTTTTCTTCGTGTAGAGAAATATCCAAGTTGTTTTTCAATCTTCTTTTTATATTTATAGTCGAGGATTCCATCATTTTAATTCTTTTATTATTGTGCTCTTTTTTTTTTTTTTGTTATAGAAAATATTAAATATACTATCTAGGTTCCTGTGAATTTTATTATCTTCTTCTGGTGTACACTCGTGTTCATCAATAAGAGCAAGAATGCTTTCAATTTTTTTTTTTTTTTTTTGGATTCATGGTAATCATTATTAACAGATTCAGAGCTACATGGTAAAACATCAAATAATTCTTTTAAAATATCATTTTGATTTAAATTTTCTTGTATTTCTTCATTACGTGTATCATCATTTAAAAAACATTTGGGCAACTTTATGAATGTACTTGCAAATATTTCCTCTTATTAAACTGTCTACACAAGTGCATGTATAGGAATGAATACAAATTTGGCAGGCAGTACATTTAATGTTTACATAATCTATGGCATTCTTCTTCTTTCTTGCATATTAAATAGTTGGAATGATTAGATTCAATTTTCCACTTGTTATCTGCTAATTTTTCAATTCTATTACTTTGAATCTCTAGACATAATCTGTGGCTATTCACGATTTTTGATAGTTTATCAGAGGAAATGGTTTTTTTTTTTTGTAATTTTTATTAAACGTTGAAATAATAAGTCTCTTACAAGTTTTAAGAGACCATCTATTGCAACATCTAATCTCTTGACATGTTTTCCATCAAAATAATGTCACTTAATTTTTTTATGAAGGGACTCCAAATACATGTTTGTAGTTATGCCCAGACCCTTTCTGTAACAATAGGCCCATTTTTCAGGTCTCTGAGCATAATTTTGCTGGAAATATTTTCCAAATTCAGAAGTATCTGGGTCATTTAATAAGTCTTCTATGAATTGCTTCATTAGGTTAGAAAATGTTTCTAAACATAGTTCACCTTTCACTGCCTTTAATGCTTTATTAACAATTTTTCTCTTTTCAGGATTTTTAATTTTGTTTAAATTTTGGTTCTAGTTTCTTGTGACATGTCAAGCACACAATAAGACATTTTTAACTGTACCCATCACATAACTCCAAGCATTATAAAATGCTGGAGCATCATCAGTCATAAATGCTGTAGTTTCGATTTTATTCACAGCATTTTTAATGGCACTAAAATAAATCCTGAATACTTCTTCGGTACTTCTGTTCGAAAAACAAAATGCCACTGGTATTCCATTTTTATGTTCATCCACTACAAGAACTGAGTATAAATTGAAATCATAGCTGTGTTCAAACCATGTGTTCCATCAATACATATTTTGTCCTTTCCATATTTTTTAATCATTTCTTTCTGAAAATCTGTCATGATTACGGGGACAAAATCTTCATCTTTTAAACAATAGTCATTCCCTGATTGTCCCTGCTCTTTGAAATAAACAATACAATTTTCTCCATTATTTTTCATTTCTTCAGCCCATAGCTTGACACTCATTACATCAATTTCATGCCTTTTAACATAACCATTAATATTGAAGTCTCTTTTAATATTATGGATATCCTTTTTTTCAATAAGCATCTTTCTGCCATTGTCAACTGTAATTGCTTCTTTAAAATCCTGCAAAAAAAATTTTTCACTAACACCTTCTTTCAATTTTCCTGAAAATAAATAAACAAAACTAACAATAGTAACTAATAATAATAAAATTAAAAATAACGAAACTCTAATATAAATAAAATACTATACCAGCAATAGCTGTCCTATCGGACTCTGATAACCTTAAGTGCTCCAATTGAGTTTCATGATTTTGATGCTTCGGGAAATAATGCACTACTACATTTTCAGTACTCTAACTTTTATTACTGCTGGGCAACTAATTCCAATTTTGGCAGAGCCCTGAGACTTTAAATTCTTGAGACCTTTCCCTTTTGGTTTGTATGTCCCACTTCGACAACAGTGATAATTCATCACTATTTCTCCATTTTGAAGTGTTTTACAACCTCGCTGTCTAACATATTTTGACATAGTCTTGTTTTCTTCTTCTTTCCATGTAACAAATTCTATAATGTTAATTAAAAAAAGGTTTTAATTTACTAACATAAAATTATGTAAACTTCAGTAGAAAACATTTATACATAAATGTATAAAATTCAGTCTACTAAAGTGAAAATTTATAAACTAAACGTTTTTTTAAATGCAACTATTCATACCACTGAAATTATTGAATTCCTTCAAAATCTCTTCATTTACATCACACTGTTGGTGATCATGAATATTTTTTAAATGCCTTTTCAAACAGAAAGGGCGAGTGAAGACTTGATTACAAAATGAGCAGATTAAGTCTTTGCTATGCACATTCATTTCAAAAAACAATACGTATGCAAAAATTGATTACAGAAAATGAAAAAACAGATTGACTAATTAAAATAATAAGAAAGATAACAAAACAATTAACAAAATAAAGCAAAAAAAAAAAAAAAAAACCAAAAGTAAAAAATTATTAAAAAGGTAAATAAAATGCAAAAGCACTTCCACAAAAATCGTTCGCCTAATACAGTTAAACAAAAATAGCAAGGCAATCAATTATTTTAGTTTCTATATTTCGTAACAGATGGCGTTAGCACTGCATTAAAAATATAACTGGGTGCAGAGCGCTGTCTTGATCCACTCCTTGCGAAAGTTGTGAAAGAACACAGCCACGCACTGTCATTGGTCAAATCAAGTAGCGCGCGCTTACGTCCCATCCTGTTACACACATCCGTCCCTTTTCACGAAATCACTCCCAACAAATATCCAGCAACTGAGAGGGAAAAAAAATTGCTCAAATTACTGTGACGACACAAAACATGTTATTTACTTCCAGGAAAAGAGAAGGGTAAACAAATTACTTTGAAACGTATTAAAACAATAAACAGTTTTAAATGTTTGTTTTATTTGTTAAAAAATCCTTGTTTTTATTTCAAAAATATTTTTATGTATAACATCTATTTTATTTTGCGATACTGTTTTAAGCAAACTGAACATAACACTTGGTTTGATGTGTAACTTACACCTCAGTTGTTGTTTTACAATTCACTGTCATTTCTAGTCAAACCCTTATAAATTATGACGGTTAACGACAAGCGTCACTTGCCCTTTGCCATGATGAATTTCGTGGGCTTCGATCTGGCCTTTGCCGATCAGGTAACATCAGTAACAACAATAAGTTATGATACTTACAGCGCCATCTGTTGATGAAATTTTGAACTTTTTATGTTATGCACTTTCCCTCTTTTTCAATAATATTCCATTTAAATTTAACGTGAATCTGATCAGTGGCTCTTTTTTTTTAAAAGCGTTTTGAAACTTTAACTTTATTTATAATAACTTTGTATATATCCACACGAAAAAGAGGTTGGAGCATGGAATTTTTTGTAAGTATGAGAAAAGTTCTTTCAAGATATGTGAAACTTTCTTCATAGATTTGGGACAAACCTATACGGAACTTTATCACTAACCTTCTGAGACGTCTTTTTAGGGAAATTTAATTCACCACTATTTCAATCCGCTCCAAAAGAGGACAGGGATTCCTTATTATGCAGATTAGATAAAGTATTTAAGTCAAACGGAATAGTAAAGTAAAAAGCAATAGGAGAGAGATTGAAGCAGGAAGGTCTAATAGTGAAGTTAGACATTTATTATTGAAGATTTATAGGTGGATCAATTAATCACAGGAAGAGCTGAGCGGCAGTGTGGTAAATATTGATTGATTTATAATTAAAGTCTCATTAACGCTTTATATTAAGAGTGAGATTAAAGTTAAATGTTCAATAGGAATATTATTGAATATAGTTCTGGGATCTCTTATTGCGGTAATCTCTGCGTGATCGATATTCTAATTGTTAATTAATTGGATCATTAAACATTTAAGTTAATTTAAAGGAAAGTCCCTTTTAAACCTCATATATCTATTTTAAAGTATTTGTTATTAAAAGTCTTTGATTCTATTTGGGAAAGATAACCAAATAAAGAAAGTTATTCATTAAAATGGCTACTGGTTCTTCTTTGACTCAAAAATCATTCTCGTTCTCAAAGTGAGATCCAAGGGGATCTTCACAGATTGCAGAGTGTACTTATGGAAAACAAATATTTAAGTTTAATTAACAATTATAAACAAAGTTAATAATTATAGAACAGCAATTTTAAGGCTGTCTTCAGCTAATGTCAAAGAATAGGGATCGAATTCGGACTATTTTTTCAAATATAAAAGTACTCGAACATTACAATTAAATTCTGGCTTCACTATATCCTGTAGAGAATCACTCATTTTATCAAACTACTCATTTTTATTCGAGTTGACACATTTTTTTCTTTTACAAAATGTGTTTCGCATTTTTTTCCTATAGCGTAATGGTAAATGAGCTCTCCCTTTGCATGTTAAAAAGAAAAACTGACTATTTCTGAAATATTTTGAAATTTCAAAAACACTATATTACAAACAAATGCATGAGTTACAGTGTCACAAATTTTTATAAAAATTGAGGCATTTTTTTCTGTCTGACTCCACGTCAAGTTAACGCTCTTGTACATATGCCAAAAACAACCTTAAAAAATGAAAAGTGGAAACTGAAATAAAATTCTTCTATTTCTCTGCTAAGTATTACACTTAGTGATATGCAATAAAAAAGTGTGCCTTTTATTGGAACATTTTGGGCGAAAAAAAGACCGCTTAAGGTGTTACTACAAATTCTGGTTCTTCAGTTCTTGTCGTATTTTTGGCGGGTTTTTCTTCTTTTTTCTTTTGTCACCGCAAGAAAGCTTATCGATGGCGTTTGCACATATACATACATATGTACAATATTTACAAACGTCACTCTTGGAAGCTACATCAAAACTCTATTTTCAATGGATTTTGTAGATTTAAAGCACGATCAATTGAAAAAAAAAAAAAAACGAAATCTGAGCACAAGCAGCCTTTTTCCAAACTTCCCTATCACGCTAACGTGAGGAATTTAAGCCTCGTTAGATATAACATGTGCTTCGGTCTCTCTATGTGGGTAGTCTTTAGCGGCATGAGTATTTGAGCAAATTACGACAGAAACACTGACTGTCGAGAGTTCATGACTTTTTTAAAAAAAATTGAACTTTCTTTGATTGGTATAGAAGCATACAACATTCAATAGCATGCTCATGACAAATATTTTTTCCCAACGGAGCTGCGGATTCGTGTTTACCATTGCTGACCTTGTACATTCCCGAGACCTGGTGACACTTTTTAGTGAGGCACCATATAGATGATACTAATTACAGCGATGGCATTTGAACGTTCAGTTTCCTCTTAGGGGGAACCTCAGCTCTGCCGATGCGAACCTGAAGTAAAAAATTTAATTTTTGCCGAGAGACCCAAGCCAAAAACACCCACTCTGGTGATCTTTAATATGCCGTACACGACGTGGACGCTGTCGATTCTATGAAAACGACGTTTCAAAACGCCGGACGAAGTCAGCAAACGAAAGCGTTTTCTCGATTATATGACGCTGTCGATTCACCACGAAAATGTAACAATTTAGGCCGAGGTTGAACCCGCGCAACCTTAGGAGTACATGACCAGAGCGAAACCAACTACGCCATCCAATCCGTCACTCATGATCCAACTTTTTTTTGCATAGTTGATATGTTCCTTTGAAAACCGTGCAAAAAAGAAAAAAAAATGCATAAAAAAAATACATGTAACATATGGCAACTTTTGTGATGTGCTCCACAATTGTAAAAAATCACGTGAGATTAAAAATTTCTAAAATACTTATCCATAAAACTTTACAAAAAGTAATGATAAAATCCATTTTACATATTTATAAATTAAAAACACACACAATCACACACAATTCATTTTTAATACAAAAAATGGTTTTTATTTGTTGCATGTACTTCAGAAATTCAGTCTATAAGTACATGCAACGTATAAAAATTCAAACTGAAATTAGGAATAAAACTGCTAACTAACAACTAATTCATCGCTACTTGATAACAATTGTGCACGTTTGTTACGAACTGGATCAAAAATCCTATCATCATTAGATGTATCAGGTAGTTCTAGCACAACTGTCGGTTTTGATTCAATTGAAGAATTTCGTTCTTAATTAGGTTGTTATTGTCTTGTCACAAAATCTGTTAATAGAGGCTTTTTGGTTTGGCAAGTTGCTTAAAAATCATCGATATTCTGCTAAACAAAACTCATGATTATTACTTTGAAATTATAATGCGCGCTGCATGCCAGGATCATGAGAAAATGCTGTTCCATATTTGGATCAAATTTCAAGCCCTCGCTAATTAAATCAGTTGTTAATATAGCTGAACTTCACTTTCGACTTCTTCATTTTATCGACTTTTTATTATCATAAACTGTCGTAAAGTCGAGTAAACTGTCCTTAGCCTAAGGGCACGAGTCTCCCGATTTTTAAAAATTCGTACTGGAGCAAAAAAATTGTGTAAAAAAGAAAAATCGCGCGTTAAATGTGTGTACCTCAGTATTTCAAAATCGTAAAAAAAAAAAAAGAGTTGAGTATATATACGTAATAATTCTATAATATTTCTGGAGATTGGTAAAACTAATTGTAAGACGTGACGAGTGGATGTTATTACTGTAGCGAACCAAAGGTAGGGCGTGGCCGGTGGTGGGATTCTCAGTGTTACATGGAGCGCGGTCGAGTACGGTTATATCGAAGAAGCACTCATGTAAATCGTTATTCCTTTTTTATTCACGTCTGGAAACACATAAAGATCCAGAAGGGACGGCATTACACATTAAAAGAAGCAACATCATGGCACAAACACAGACAAAGACAAAAAACAGAACGCGTTGCAGCCGGCTGATTACATGATGAAGGCAAGTAGACAAAAGAGGGCGATTACACAAGACTTTTGTTTTTATACCAGCAGTGCAGGTGCATGATTATTACGTAATAGTAGTTCTGATTGGATAGAATGGGCGGGACAGGGATTTCGGACTAGCCGATTACGATAAGAATACAAGGCTTATTTTAAACCAGAGTTAAAATTATTTTAAAAATTAGTACAAAGAGTTAATAAAAAGGATACTAGAGGGAATTATTACACACACACACACAAATGACAATATTTTACATGTTTATATTGGTGTATGTTTATATTGGTATATGTATTGTATGTGTGTATTGTTTGTACATATGTTTATAACTCAGAGGTGTGCAACTTGTTTTTGGCTTGCGGGAGACACATTATGCGAGTCGATGATATCGGTGGGTTGCACATTTTAAAAATGATTGCATTCATTATTAAAAAGTAATCTAAAGTAAATAAAGTAATGACATTGTGTTAATCAACTTTTTTACTGTGCTAATTGCATGTTATCTATAGCTGCAAGTTTAATTAAATTTAGAATTAGTTGAATGAGGCAAATGTACCCTATCACACTTTTCTAAAATGTTTTAGAAATCAGGAATCAGATTGGCTTTTAAATTTGCATCACAACCTGCAAGTTTATGTCAGCCAGCTTGCATTTTTCGTTGATCTTCATGCAAGAAAAACTTTGCTCACAAATATACGTCGACTTAAATTTAAAGAATATTTCCGCATCAAATTTCTTCACACATGGACATTTTTCAGCTGAAAAAGATTTGTAAAAGTCAGTATCATACCATTGAGCATTTTCTTCATACTGTGATCAGACTTCAAGTCAATAAATTTGAGCTGTAACTCACCAGGGGAGTTGTATCAATATCAGCAGTAATGACATAACAGAGAAAAATTGAATTTGTAATGGGGAAGGCATCTCTTCATCTACTCGACCTAAATCTGTAGGAGGTAAGGATTGATGACCCCAACTAACCATGCGAAATCCAATTTATTATTACCAGATATAATAATCTTAGACAAGCAAACTGTAAAGGAAAACTTTAGAGTGATAGCTCGAAACCCTGTGTGAATAAGCGCACGAAATCCTAATAGCTTAACTGTACTCAAAGTTATCTTAAGAATCCTAGCTTCCTTAATTTATTTCAATAACTAAAGCCCGTCCTATAATCCCGTGTCTAAATTCTGATCCTTACCATAACAGCACTGCTTTCAGCGACTCAGCTTGTTTTCCTCCTACCCACGATTACTAAACTTCCACTATATATATACTAGTTAATCTGCATATCAAGGTTTCTTCTTGAGAGGGATGGCTGTGAAATAACTTGATTGTTGGCCCCAAAGATTCCTCAAGAGGATCAATAGAAATACACGTAAAGCCCTGTCAAAAATTTATGCTCAATTTTTTTAAAAACCTGAGTCCTTGTAACCTCGTTTTTCCAACTTTGCAGATGATATTTTAGTTCAAACAATTCTTTCAGGTACTTTTATATCCTAATAAGGCTCTATTTTTCTAATAAGTGAAAAATATAAGACGAATCTTTGATCGTGCATGAGAAGGAAATGTCGATTCTAAGTGGGGTTTTTTTGTCTTGGTGGGTTGCTTGTGGCCCGAGAGTCGTTATGTGCTCACTCCAGCTATGTGTGACAAATCTATACGGAACTTTATCACTAACCTTCTGAGTCGTTTTTTTAGGGAAATTTAATTCCCTACCTATTTCCATTGATTGATTGATTGAATATTAACGTCGCACTGTTCAGCTACACGAGGGCTTTTGGCGACGGACCACGTACTTTTGAACCATGGTCAAGTGACGTGGACGACACCTGAGCTAGCACCCCCTCTCCTAACTACCACACCACACCAACGGGAGGACGTTTCAGCTCTCGACAGATTTAACGTGCATCGCTGCCCTACACGGCGGGTCTTTAGTGGTACTGGGCTCAAACCCGTGACAAAGCAAGCCACAGTCCGATACCCATACCACTCGGCTACCGCGGCCCCTACCTATTTCCAATCAGCTCCAAAAAGAGGACAGGATTCCTTGTTATATGCAGATTAGATACAGTATTTAAGTCAAACGGAATAGTAAAGTTAGAGCAGTAGGAGAGAGAGATTGAAGCAGAAAGTTATAGTGAACTTAAATTTATAATTGAAGATTTCTTGTTGGATAATTTAAACTCAGAGAAAAGCCGAGCTGAACTGCAGTGTGGTAAATATTAATTAAAGTCTCATTAAAGCTTATTATTACGAGTGAGATTAAAATTAAATGTTCAATAAGAAAATTGAATATAATTCTGGGATCTCTTATCGTGGTAATCTCTGCGTGATCGATATTTTAATTGTTAATTAATTGATCATTAAATATTTAAGTTTATTTAAAGGAACGTGTCTTTTAAACCTCATAATACTAGTTAGATATATTTGTTAATAAGTCTTTGATTCTATTTGGATAAGATAACCAAATAAAGAAAGTTGTTTATAAAAATGGCTACTGGCTCTTATCTGACTCCTATTTATTATCGTTTCAAAAAGTGAGGTCCAAGGGGACCTTCACATATGTAGTAATGCATTTTGGAAATAATCGTGACAAAGGTAATTTGCCAGAAAGAAATGAGTTTATTAAGGTTCTTTACACATTTGTAGAGTGACCATTTTGCATCCATTTAGTACAAGTACAGTTAAAACAAGGAATAAAAGAATAATTTGAAGTCAGTTCCTACTTATATATATATATATATATATATGAGTAGCAGTGAAATTATGTATGGGCATTTTGAAAAATCTCTGTGTATACAATGAGAAATTAAATGTTTCCATGTGGAATTTAATTATTTATTTTGTTTGGAAGTACTTTCTCATATAAATTTCGTTAATAATTGACATTTTTTAAGTGTAACTTTTTATATGATCCTCTCCACTGCATAAAAAAGCTTTTTGTAGTATGTTGACAAAATTGTGTTTGTCATGTTAGTATTTATGAAATTTTCAAATATTTTTTTAGTATGTGACTTCTTTTATATGGTCCCTATCTACCACATAAAAACAGGTTTTGTGTGGTACTGGAGACAGGTTTTGTTCAAACAGTGTACAAAACATTTTGCAATTTTATTACCGTATCTTCTAGCATGATTCCTGCCACCAGAGAATTTTAATTTTGTTCAGTGGTGAACTGTTTTTTTAAATAAAGATTCTGCATTATTTTTTTCTCAACTCCATGTAGTTTTTTTCTCTCTATCTACAATTATTTCTTGAATGGCAATTATCAAACTGCAATTTTTCCAAATCGTAAGAAAAATTCCTTGCATATTGTTGATTGATTGGCTTAGTCTCCAAAACATTTGATTATTCTTATTTTATCCTCAGTTGTAAATGTTTTCCTTTTTATGAAATTTATTGTTTTTGCTGATTTCTTTTAGGATACTACCAAAATGGCAACATGTCCATTTAATCTGTGGACATAAAACAACAACTAGAAATAAAAAGAAGGGGAGGCATTAGATGACAGCTCTGTGATCTATTATTCTATTCTGATTTTTGAAGAAGGATTTAAAGAGTAGGGTCTATGTCAGATGTGGATAACCTGCGGCTTTCATATAAACTAGCACTTGTTTTAATTAATATTTAATTGCATAGATTACATCAGTTTTCAAATCAATGGAATTAAAGAACTGCATTAATGTATGTCTCTCACACACACAATGCCTGTGTATGGAAAATAGCCAATTGTACATTTCAAATGTTTGAACACACCTAGTGTAACATGGCAACATTACCACTCATACACATCTAGAGGATCAATTAAGGCTTCATGTTATGATGTTTCATTCAATTATATATATATATATATATATATATATATATATATATATATATATATATATATATATATATATATATATATATATATATATATTATATATATTCATATATATATATATATATATATTCATATATATATATACTAGCTGTAAACCCTGCCACGCGTTGCTGTGGCTCAGTCCTGTTTAACAGAAAGACATTTTCAGTATGTTACATAATTTGCATTGCACGTATGATCTTTTATAAAAAAAAATGTATAAATATATATACGAAAACTTTCCTAAACTGATATTTATAATTTGTTAACCAAATGCTTGAAGTTACTACAGCTTATTTTTGTCCTTTATGTCATGTTATGAACCTCTAAATTTATTTACATTGTCTTTAAAGTGGCGACCTCAAGTTTGAAGATAAATTTTAAATGGCTCCACTCTGGATTCATTGAGGGAATTGGGTTAGTTTTACAATGCTTATGGATATTTTTATTAAATCAGAGGTGTGTTCACAAATGCACATTTATCCATACAATGTCACTTGAAACATGTATTGTATTTCCTGATGTCATATAGGAAATGTTTTGATTCTGCAGTATATCTAGCAAGCAAAATTTGTAATGGCTCTGTTCTCTGAGTTGAGGCAGTTTAATTTTTCAGTGGTACAAAAACATTCCTTTGGTTTCTCCCTTTAAATTCCAGAACATTGCAATAAGAATACACTTCCATCATTGTGTAAATGAGAACATGCTGCCTGAACCTAGAATCTTCCACTGGGTTGTACCGAATGCAAGTTGACTATTATTGTATGATTGCTCCCCATAAAGTCATGTTTGACGCAGATGTGCTGTTTTTGGTTAACATCTTTCTGATGTAAAACATGAATGATGTGCTTGCAAATGAGCTTCCCTCAAGTCTGGCTGCATGTTGCTTTGCTGCGCCCTCAGCCTGTGTTTGTGACATTCTTTGTCTGCTTTTCTCGTTTGCTGATATCCATTCTTTCTCAGTTTGATGTGCAATTACACTCATTGTAGTACTTTTGCCTTGCAAGTATGACAACCTAAGTTTGATTTCCTGCAAGGCATTATTTTTATCTACTGAAGCCAATTGACTGCACTTAAAAAGAAAAAAATTCAAACAACGCATATAAAGTTCTTAAAAACTTAAAACTACACTTAAAAAGAAAAAAGAAAATTAAAAACAAAAACATAAAATTTCAAAACATGAAAAAAAAAAGAAAAATCAGAAATAAAAAGAAAAGGAAAAAAATAAAAAAAAAATGCTAATGAAATATTTAACTTTAAACGTGCATCAATTGACACAGCTGAAATTCAATGCAATGAGAGGCTGAAGGTATTTTTAATCTAATACGCCAGGAAAAATTCCAATATAAACACGGATTTTGCAACAGAAAACTATGACAAAGTGTTGATAATGATGGGAGTATTTTTGCAATTCACAATTGATTAGTATTAGCAATTGTTATCAACAAAGTTAAGGGCCTATCTTAAAAACAGAGTGGCTTATATCTAGACACAGACAATTTTTCACATGGAAAATTATTTGTTATCTGTGTACTTAAATATTAGCATTACCACAGCCAAATTACTCCCATGCAAATCGCAGCATTTTCCCCCTCCATTTCTTTTTCATAAAAAATGTTAGAATCTTTATTGTTCAGATATTAAGGTACACAATATACATGGCACCAATTTTGTTAAAGTGATGCTAATACATAATTACTGATGTGTGTTACAGAGCAGCAGTCACCAATTGGTGATGCATGAAAAAATTTTGATGGTATGCAGAAAATTGGGAAATTATTTATACTTTTATGAAGATTCAGTTTATAAAAAAGATGAACAAAACAACATATTACGGAACACGAATTATTCTTTACTAAAAGCTTTTAGTTACTGAAATAACTAAACAAAAAACATAATTCCTGATGTTAGCGATTTTTGGTAACCTCAACCATTTTTTGAAAATTGTAGGCAAAAGACTTCAGTTTGTTGATTGTTGCTTTTCATGAAGCTTATTTGGTTCACTCTAGAAGAGCCCACACCCTTTGGCGCGAATTACTTTGGTTGGCGATAATTGCTCCATCTTGGTAACCCTACTTTTAAACACTACATACGACAACCCTAACTATTTCTAGCATTTTCGTATTTTGTGGGCGCGCATTTCGAATTTCATTTTGTTGTTGGTCTCCGGGCTGGTTGCATGTGTGAGGGAATCTACTTTAGAATTTTTTACTTTGTTGAATGCAAAAAGGTAAGAAAGAATTGATTGAATGGTGTATGAAGGAAGGATTGATTGCTTCTAGTTATGAATGTCCTAAATGTAATGATCAGCATGATGTAACATGGTCGGCAATAAAAACTTTCTTCAAAATCGCCAGCCACGCCGAATGTATGTTCGACCATTACCTCGCAGAATAAATATGGCGGCGTTCACACGATCATTCGCTTAGCGATGAGCCCTTTAAGACTTTTAAAATTGGTTGTTACACTGTCCCCTCCACTCGGAAGAGATCAGCAGTAAGAAAGTAAGTGCTTTTTTATATTTTTTATCTCAAATGTTTAATTTCTGTATTGCTTACATATATTTTTCATTATGCATCCACCTTATCCCGCTATATTTCCTTGCCACCATTGTCGCTTTCGCTTGGCACCATCTTGTTCTGGCTTGGCGCCTTTTTTGGTTTGTCGCCAAGGATGTGGGCTCTCCTAGGATTTCACCGCTTATTTTCAGGGCATAGAAGATTAAATAAAGACGTAAATATAGCTATAGTGCTCCATCACATAGAGGTCAATCCTATTAGTGAAACGCTAATTATAAAGTCATACATTAAGTGGTTCATGAAGTGTTGAAAAAAATGGCAACTACTGCTCAAAAGCAGGCACAGCAGACAATTTCTGTATATATACAGACAATGAAGCAACAAAATGTCTACTCATAAGCATTGTAAAATTAACCCTTTCACCTCAAGAAGAGTCATTTAATTTGTTTTCAAACTTGGCACCTCTTCTATGGAGACAATGCAAATAATTTTAGATTCATACCATAATAACTTGGGAGTATTCTGTTAACAAATTACAAATGAAATAAATCTGTTTAGAAAAAGTTTTGTTAAGGTACATTTCCACATTTTTTTATTAAAAAAAAATCATACCTCAAG
The DNA here is from genome assembly GCA_019973935.1 of Trichonephila clavipes. NCBI lineage: Eukaryota > Metazoa > Arthropoda > Arachnida > Araneae > Nephilidae > Trichonephila > Trichonephila clavipes. The sequence goes on from BMAU01013570.1 coordinate 42,212, forward strand.
TGCAAGCAGTTAAAGATATTAGAAATGTGTGCTTTCTCTTTTCTTTCTTTTTAACCAGACTGAGCCACAGGAAAACGTGATTGGGTACTAGCTAGCTATAACAAACTTAAATGATAAAAAGCTATCAAAAACCAATTATTAACAACAAATTATCATTTTGATAAAATCACCAAAAAAGTTGCAAACAAAGGTTCTTGGGTACCGTTGCAACTATATCAACCCTGATTTTGTTCGCATCATACACGGTGAATTGGCAATTAAGTGCTAATGTTGCCAATATGGTTGCAATATTACATAAATATAAAAAAACAAAATATACATAAAAAAAATCTTAATTTTTCCATTTATATTTCACAGTAACACCAAATAAAATTTTGAAATTACACAAAATAGATATTTTGTGAATCTAAAGTTATTGCCCCAACTATTAAAAACTACAATAACTATTTTGTGGAAAATTCACCACCAAGTGCAAAAAAGTATTATTATTGTGCACAAACAGGCATAGAATGTTCTTCCCTTATTGAATGCATATTGCAGTATTTGGCGATGTCTTTTGATTTTAGGTAAATGGCCAACTAAAGAAAAATATAAGTACCATAAAAAATTATATATTAATTTAATTTAGATTCATTGGAGAAAGATAAAATACCGTAAAGTCTGGCATATAACGCACACCCATACTTTCAAGCTGCAAGTTTTAAATTTTAGGTATATTCGCTATATATAATGTGCAGCCCTTTTTTACGAAGAAACCTGAAAATGTACAAATGCAATGCTGTTATGTTTAGTAGCGATTTATTCAAGGTGTTTATCTAAGCAATTGCAAAAAAATAGTATACTTTTAGAACTACCACCTTTTAAGTTCAATAAGAATGCCATGTCTTTTAAATAAATAGTATTTCGAAATATTTAGAAGTTTAACTTTGTTATGCTCATTTATTTTTTAATTTTTAAAGCCCTCATTTTTATACCCAGCGTATAACTCACACCTGTAAATTTCGATCTTATTTTTTGTGTTCAAAGTGCGCGTTATAAGCCGGATTTTTACGGTAGGTGGAAATTTTAATCGGTATACTACTCGTAAACACATACATACACAGAATTAAATTTAGTATTTTATATATAAAAATTATCAAAGTAAATATTCTGTGCTTAAAAATAAATTGAAAAATGATATACAATACGAACAGTAATTGACATAAAAGAGCTGAACTATCTTTATCAACGCGAAAGTAAAATTTGAAAAATAATTACAATCTTATGACAACCTGCTTCCTCAACATGTATTTGAGCCCTCTGTCTGTTTTGCTTTCATTCACTGATGCTTACTCTAATTTGATCAGCATTTATCCCTCGCACTGCGTTTGCTTGGCCAGTATGATGACCTAAGTTCGAGTTTCTGCAATACAATTTTATGTACTCAAGCCGAATGACTGCAGTTATAGTGAAGGTTTAAAGAAAAACATATATATGAAATTACAAAACAGCTCTGAGTGGGCCTTGTATCAGAATTCCTTTGTGGCCCTTTTTCAGATATGAGCACCATGTAAGTGGAATTGTAATAACATTCGTTGGGGCTCCTGCATCATTGATACAGCGGTAGCTCTACGTCCCTGAAAAAAACAAAACCATAAAACCAAATTACTAATGGAATCTGTTTAAGAAGGTAATAATCTTATAAAGCAATGAAAAACAAAAATAAGGTGCAATATTTGATGACACAAAATCAGAAAATCTTAGTTTTAACATTTGTATTTCAATACTAACATCAAATGTACTTACGTATTATCGCAACCTATTAGCGATATTGTATAAAACGAAGCACGATTGCCAATTCCCCGCGTACAACATCTGCGAAAATGGAATGGCCAACTTTGCGAAAAGTTGGCGATTGTTGCGATAATACGTAAGAATCAAATGAAGTTTAAAAGGTTGTCTAAAAAAAAAAAAAAAACATTCCTATTAAAAAACTCCGTCGATTAATTTCGTCACATTAAAAATATCTCCAAGTGGGGAAAAAATATTGTTTCCAAACATTGAATGTTGGGGGATCTCCAAACACACTGCTTGGCGACAAAACTATGGCGCCAAAAATTTTCGGGATAAAGTTTACAATATGGCAACCCTTCCGAATTGCCGAGTCCGATGATTAAAGTATGGCAACCCTAAAACCGGTCAAGCAAAAAAAAAAATCGGTGAAAAGTGGACATCGTCCATTTTTGCCCTTGACCCTGCTGTAACACGTCGAGTTAACCCAGCTCATACTTTCTTCCCCACGTGTTCAGATTTTTGGCTTGATTTTGCACCGGTTGTTAGAATGGGTTGCGAAAGAAAATTGCTTGAAAGCGAGGCAACCACAGGAGTTTTTGTTTTGCTTGGAGAACAAGGGGAATAAGGCTGTTTTAGATTTGGGTTATAAAGAAGGATTAATTCCCTCCAGATATGAGTCTCCGAAGTGTAAAAAAGGATATGCGTTTGGTTGACCGAAAGGGTACGATTGATTGTTTTGAATGGCGTTGTCGAGTACAGTCGAAAGAGAATCCCCATTTTGCTTGCCGGAGTGTAAGAAAAGGATTTTTGATCATCAGCTAAGACCGTCAACCCCGATTTTCTTCGTTTTCTTCCATGACGTCATTTTTTGAAACATGGGTTTTAGCGCCATTTGGCGAAAAAAATGGCGCCAAAAACAACAGCAGTGTGCCAGACTAGGATTTTACCTGAATGTTATATCGCAGCATTTGGCTACGTCTGTTTATTTCAGGTAAATGGTTGACGGAAACTATTTGGTAGAAAAATAAGTAGCGTACAGAAGTCAATTATGTTAGTTTCATTTTCGCTTAAAAGAGAAATAAATTTCGCTTAAAATTACAGAAAAACACGATGTAGAATTTAATCAAAGTCGTAAACATCCCGCGAAAATGCTATCCAACTGTTGCCAAACCTACAAAACAAAATTTGAGTTCTTGAAAGAATCATTTTTAAAAAAGATTTATTCGAAAAATAATCCCAATTACGTATCAAAGGACAATAAATAGATAAATATGACAACGCATAAACATAACTATAGAAGAGTTATACAATAATTTCGAAATATCTAAGCGTAAAGTTTTAAATTTTCGCATTCAGAGCGATTCGTGACGTCATAACACAAAAAAATCACTTAAAAAAATTAAATTTAAAAAAATTTAGAGAGAATTTCGAAATAAAAAGTACATAAGATCCTGACCAAAGAAAATGCAACGCTGTGTCAATATTTCAGATTAATCCATGCAGAACTTTTTTGAGTTATGCGCGCATACACAAAACCAACACAACATTTATATATATATATATATATATATATATATATATATATATATATATATATATATATATATATATATATATATATATATATTCATATATATATATATATATATATATATATATATATATATATATATATTCATATATATATATATATATATTCATATATATATATTCATATATATATGATCATATTATTCATATAATTATATATATATATACATATATATATATATATATGTTTACAAAAATAAATACAATAGTATCTATGAATTTAATAATTTTTTTAAAAAAGTAATCAATGATTATTGTTTTAACAAGATTTTTACCCTAATTTAAATAGTAAAATATTTTATATTGTAACTTTTATGTCAAAACAATAAATAAATAAGAATTTAATTTTTTGTAATATTTCTGTATAATGCTCAAAATTGTTAAATCTATACAAAAACTATAATAATTTCATAAAAGTCACATTTATGGGTACACCAACCTATGCCGCCTCCTATATTATTACTTAATTTCCATTCAACCGAAAGGTTGAAATAAAAGAAAAATTTATTTTCTCAACAGACTACTTATCATTGAAGCCAAAAATAAAGTCTCTACGCCAAGCCGGTGCATTCAGTCTCTTGAATGGGAGGAGCCATCACTTCAAAAGGCCCATCTCTTTCTAAAAAGTTGTTTTTCTTTTCAATTCTCCAACGCCACCAGTGTTCATTCTCTTTTCTTTCCCCCTCAAAATACGCTTAGGACTCTAAACCAATCTCTTGCTCTCTAATCTCCTCGGGTTTTTCCTCTTTTCTTTGACAGCCAAGAAGTTCAGCATTTATTTTTAAAATCATTTTTCAAATTTAACAATTTTTTACAAAATCACTGCAGCGCATTCCGCTCACTCGCTCGTCTCGTTTGATGTCTGTAAAGTTTGCATTTAACAGTTCTCGTTTCTAGTGTGTTCAGTTTGCTTTCAACGGTTTGTTTCACACAGCGAGCAAACGAGGACACAACATTCTCCCCACTTGAGTTTTAGACGCTCCAAGCAAAGACGTTACAGGAACCACAAATTTGTAGAAGGAAATTTCAGTTCACTGTAAAGGGACTTTTTTTTCTCAAAGCTTACCATAAGGGATTAAAATAACATTAGTTAACCTTTAAACATCGGCGGTACAACTGCCGTACCAGAAATTTTTTTGTCACTCGCATCGGCGCTGGTACGACTGTCGTACCAAGGCTTTAGAGAGAATTCTTCCCCCCACCCTTTTTTTCTGCATATCCTTTTACGATTTTCCCTGACCCGTTTTATGACTTTGCTTCTATTGTCCATAATTGGGTGGGTTATTTTTCGCCAACATTTTGCGCATTCCTTATCATTGGCGACATTTAGGAACAAGTTTCGACTTTAAAATATATATACTTCATTCGATGACTACAATCGGAGAGCCCCATTGCCCAGTACGGACACTGGAAGCCTCCGATCCCGTATACGGCGACGGTCCCCTCACCGGGACCGAAGTCATCACATTAACGCAACAACGAATCAGAAAGCTCTTTCTCGCAACGCGGGAGAGAGTAATCATTCTCATCTCACACTCAACACAAACACGAAAAGCTGCCTCCCCATTGGACAGGCAATCAGCCATCCTGAGGTCCCTATTGGCCAAAGGAAATTATCTATAATGTAATCCTCAATAATTCAGCATTTGTAACTTATAAATTTTTATACTGATTCTTAAATTTAAATTTTTCTGTCTTTAATTATTCTTATGTTTAAATTTTTTAACTTCTTAATTATCTACTTAAATCTCTAAAATAAAAAGGGCAATGTTTTTAAGGTATCATGTCACAATATTTTTCCAGACAAGAGATCAAAGCCCCAAAAGGGCTAAGTGCTCTAGATATATAACCCAGCTAGACGTTGTCTGAGCAACATATTTTTCTTCTTATCTTGCTGTTCCTCCTATTTTTTAGAATGCCCCGAAAATTTCTCACACAAATCGAGATCGAGAATTTGATGAAAAATTTAGATGAAGATAATTTTGATGATAGTAATTCAGAATTTGAAGATGAATTTGAAAATAGTATTTTGGAAAATAATGAGATTGAATTAGATGTATCAGCTAATTTTGATGAGGAAGCTGATGGCTTATTCGTATGGAAAGAGGTAGAAGGCTCGGAAATGATAAATGTATTGCCATTTTCTAGCAAAGTTGGATTGAAAGTTGATGCTATCAGTTTCAAAACTGAAAACGATTTTTTTAAACTGATGTTAACAGACGAAATTTTAGCATTGATCTACTTAACCTTCATGGAGAATCATCTGATAAAAGAAAGCATGCATCTTCATGGAAAACCAACCGATAAAAAAATGAGATTTTAAAATTTCTTGGCCTTATTTTATTTATGGGACACATCGAAAAAGATAGCTTACAGGATTATTGGACAACTGAGATAATCTGATAGAAACTCCTATTTTCAGAGAAGTGATGCCCCGAGATCGTTTCCTAATGTTTTTAAAATTCTTACACTTTTCTGATAATAGTTTAAAAGAAAGCAGAGATTCCCCAACTTACGACAGATTGTGGAAAATACGAAAAGTTTTTGATTCTTTTAACAAGATATTTAAAGAAGTGTATGATTTCACAGAAAATTTATCTTTCGATGAAGTTATCATTAAATTTAAAGGAAGAGTGTTATTCAAACAATACACATTCCAAAAAAACGCAAACAGTGGGGTTTGAAAATGTATAAAATAGCAGATGCCACTGGCTATACTTATGATGTGAGAGTATATCTAGGTAAAGATAAAAAAGAAAACCTTTCAACATCTGCTTCCTATAACGTTGTATATACAATGACAGATTGTATAAAAGGTAAAGGTCATAAAGTCTTTATGGATAATTTCTTTATGGATAAGGATCTGGCTCCTTGTAAAATGAGACAAGGTGATGTTGCCGTGAAATTTTGTAATGGAATGACAGCATTGTGTTGGAAAGATAAGAGGCAAGTATATATGCTGACCAATATGCACAGCCCCCGAAACGAATTAATCACTGAAGAACGAAAAAAGATTTTTTTAAAAAAAAAAATTGATGGTGACGTTTCTTTATGCGAAAAAGAAAAATTAACAACTACCAAGCCAAAAATTGTGGCAGATTACAACAAGCATATGGGATATGTTGATTTAGGAGACCGCATGGCATCCACGTACTCTTTTGCTAGACGAACTAGAAAATGGACAAAAATTATTCTTTAGCCTCATCGATATTGCTGTTCTGAATGCTTTTCTAATGTTTAAATCATGCCGAACTTCGTCAAAATTCAGTTTAAAAAGAATTTAGAATGAATTTAATTACATCTCTAATAGGAAAAATAAATCATAAAAATGCAGAGCATTCAGTAACAAAAAAGTTAGGACAAAAGATAATACATTTTCTCATTGGCCATTTGACGAAAAGAAAAGAAGAAGGTGCGCTTATTGCGCGAAAAAAAATGTACAAAAGAACCACTATAATCTGTAAGTCATGCAATGTGGCTCTTTGTATTGACCAGAACTGCTTCGAAGATTATCACACAATTTATTTAAAACTTTCTTAACACATACACCAATAAAAATAAAAGAGCAGAGTTCAAAATATTAAAACTGATACATTTTTTAAAAAATAAAACGAAAAATAAAAAAGGCTCTTTTAAGAGCCAAACATTTCAAAAGTAGATCTCACTTTCACAAACAGATATTTCAAAAACATGCTTACAAAAGCTTTCAATTTAAGATATAAATTTCTCTTAGAAACAAAAAAGTACCGTAAAATAAAATTAAAACAAATTAATACATTTTTTTCAAGATTAAACATTCATAAAACCAGTTGTTAATTCTGTCGAGGTTCGAGTGAGTGAAGATTAACGTCGCACTGTTCAGGTACACGAGTGCTTTTGGCGACGAACCTCATAATTTTGAACCATTCTCAAGTAACGAGGACGACACCTGAGCTGGCATTCCCCTCTCCTAACTACCACACCAACGGGAGGACGTTTGAGCTCTCAACAGATTTAACGTGCATCGCTCCCCAACACGGCGGGTCTTTCGTGGTACTGGGCTCAAACTCATGACATGCCTGCCATGATCCGATGCCTGGACCACTAGGCTACCGCAACCCCCTCTGTCGAGGGTTCGAAGTCACCATGTTGGCATGGTGTGAAAGTTGGTGAGAGGGTCAAATTTCTGAAGTACAGCCCCAGTAGCCTTTATATTGCTATAGAATGCGATGTTATTAAAAAAACTCAAATCTAATTAATCACAAAATATTTGGAGTACATTTATTATTATTATTTTTCGTGCACTAAAAGGGCGCTAATTCGAAAATTAAAATGTTTAGAAAAATGTCCTACATGTTGTTCTTAAAGTTTTTACATATTTCATCGTATATTTTTGAAAATTTGACGAGTTATTTTTTTTTATTACATGATTTAATTATTGTTGTTAAATATGTAAACTGCTTTATTTTAGAGTGAAATAAAACATTTAGTATAATAATGCTATGCTTATTTTCTTAAAAGTTTTTCTTCTGTTAGAAATTCTGTCGAATAATTTTGAAAACATGGGTGGATCTTTTTTTATAACATGATTTTCATTATTGTACTTGAATATATAAGCTGCAATAATTATACCGAAGGGGTAGTATGTGTACATTTAATTTTAACAGATTTATTACATGACTACCTACTTACCTATTTTACAAAACATATATATAAAGGCAAGCATCGATATTATTGCGAGTTTATAATTGAAATATATACTACTCTCAGAGGGTGTTGTCATTAAGCTCTGATTATAGAAGCTATGAATTAAATATTCGGCGTATTTAAATAATATTTTAACGTTTTACTAGAACAAATATTTTAGTAATATATGATTGTCAACTTTTTAAAATAATTTACGTAAGACACAACTGTAATGATATCTTAGTATTTAACGCTAAATGATTATTTACTGGTTTTTTGGAACATGAAAATATTTTACATAACAAAAGAAATATTTTACAGAAAAAAGTTTTAATAACTTTTAAATCATTTTATCATACAAATGATTATATTGTAAAGACCCTTTTTTTAAACTTTCTATAATAGTTTTCTCATACTAAAACAATGAATACAATAAAAATCTTGTTCTACTCTCATAGTACTTCTGAAATGCTATTCATCAAACTCTAGAAAATATCTATTTTAATTTCAGATTTTACTTAAAAAAGACAAGAAAAACAACAAAATATTCATTAGAAAATTTACAGGCCGTTCAATTCAAAATGGGTATTTTGGATTTAGAATTTTAAAAAAATCTATTTTGATATAATAATGCGCCAAATATTGCGATTTTCCGTACTCCTGAAAGATCCCTGACTAAAATTTGGCAACCCTTCCCTCTTTCTTTGCAAAGTGCGAAACCTTTTACAATACCAGAAGGGGAGAAAATGGTCAAGCAGGACCTTCCCGAGGGGGGAAAGAAATTTCCTGCTCGGATTCAAATGCGCCGAATGGAAGGGAAATTTTACGTCAGCGAATGCCGAATTCTAAAGTAAATAGGGGTTTAATTGGAACCAGTGAATATGGTTCACTGTAACTGAGTTCAGTATTGTGAGGCTTGTATTTTGTGTATTCAAATATGTCTTACAGTTCTAAGAAAAAATTTGTAATTATTATGCTTCGGAAATTATTTGGGTTTACTATGGTGCTACATCCTTATCATATTTATTGGGTTAACATAAGTTATTTTTCTGGCCAGCTTTTTGGTATAAAGTTGTCCCTTAGACAGATCCAAAAGGTGATATAATACTTTTCAAAACCTTGTGACTTCAATATGACATCCATTTTATATCTAAACAATAATTACCTTGCATTTTAAATGCTGGTTTATTTGTAACTTAGAAGTTAAATGTTGCCTCTACTCAATCTGAGGATGACTTGAAAGGATTTGTGTGCCATTCATTTGTTATAAAGTCTTGAGCTTGAGATTTGCAAGAGCACTCCTGCTCTTGATATGTTTCTTAGGAACTAGGCTCTTCTTAGGAACTAGTTTGATATCCAGGGTAATGGTGCCAAATGCTGCTTGGCGCGATAAAAATCACGCCAAGCAGCGCTTCTTGTTGCTGGAATGGAATCCAATATGGCGGCCTAGTGGCAATTTAATGATGCACAATAATTTTAAAGAATTTTTTTGAAATGTATTTCATATGAAGAGGAAATAGGAAGAGATTGAGAATAACCTAGATCAATCAATAAATAGTGAATATCAATATAACATAATAAAAAGTAACATGTACTGATAATAGTATTATAAGCAGCATAAAATAATCTAATAATATGATTTTATTGTAATTATATATAATATTCATATAGTATGATTTAATAACAATTTTTTAAATAATGATAATATTATTTAATAGTATTCATAAAAAAGAAATATCATCGTATTGTAAAAAAATAAAAATAATGCACAAGAATACTTGTATTGCATAATTATAAACAACATCATAATAATTATAAATAACACAAGAATAGCTATAAGTAAATAACATAATAATTATAAATAAATAACAAAATATGTAATAGTTATAAATAAATATTAAAAGAAACAATTAAAAATAAAGATTATGTGATTATTACATCAATATAAAAATAATTATCATTTTTTATATGACATTATTAATAAAATAATTATGTAATATATGTTAAAATTAATAATGAATATCAATTACAAAGTACTGAAAGCTTGCAATATAAAATTTCACTGCAAGTTCCATCAACAAATTTCATCAAACAAAGAATGTATAAAAAAGCATTTTTAAAATGTAAAATAAACAATTTATAGCGATAATTAAAAAGTACAACACTTATTGTTTTAAGAAAAAAATATTCTAGTACTCACTCATAAGAAATATCCATATTTGAAAATAGCACAAAATAAAACACAGAAGATGGAAGCATACAACAATTACACTGAAAATGGTTTAATTTTTACAGAAATTGAATAAATTCGTCTGAAATTAATTGGGTTACCGTGGGGAAAAACCAATAAAAGTTATTTTTAATATATGTTATCTCCATGGCAACCACATCACCAGACAATAAAAATATCAAGGTAACCATATTGTAATGTTATCGCCCATCTTGGCGAACATAAACAACGACAAAATTATTAATTAAAATTATTTAAAAAGATTAATTAAAATTAATTTTTCATTAAAATTATTTAAAAGCATCAATTTAAATTAATTTTTCATTAAAATTATTTAAAATTGTTATTAATTATTATTATTAATTGAAACTTATTAATTATTAAAAATATTATACATTTTTATTAAAATTACTTAAATAAATTTATTATTAAAATTAAATAAATTTATTTAATAAGGACTTATTATAAGTATTTCATATAATTATAAAATAATTTAATAATAATAGTAATATATTTTATAAATTATATTATATATAATATTTTATTTATAGAGTATTGTATTTCACATTATAAAACTATTTGTATATAATTTTTATATAAAGTATCGTTTAATATTTATTATAAATATTTATATAATTACAGAAATTTTACTTTATAAAATGCAAAATAATTACATAGGATATCATTTAATATTTAAGAAACCTTGGATAAATAAATTTATTTAATTTTTAAAAAAATTAAAGGAATTGAAAACAAAAAGTTGCTCGCGTAATTCGAACTCGATCCACTGTCATTGAAGGCAGGCGTCTTGCCAATCGAGCCACTGCATCGGTGAAGGGAATTAAAATTTAATTGTATAAAAGCTAAGCAGTAATTTCGAGGGCTATTTTCTCTGAATTGACTGGCCATTCGGTGGAATTACATTGACGACTGAACATCCTCAAGGAGTACTACTATTACACCAAGTCTCGACCCCAAATGAATTTCCTTAGTCGTTGCTTCCCCTTGTTAGAATGTCTGAATTATTGTTATTGGGGCTTTTTTCATTCTCCTCTCTATCTTTCTTTTCCCAAGTTTCTCAGTAACAAGCTGTTTCTTGTACATGCCTGTTAACTCTTTCACTGTGTGATTACTCGTATGAATTAACCCAGATAGACAATGACTTCCACTAAAGCTCTTTGCTGCTTATATCCCTTCCAATCACAGCATCAAATTCCAACTGAATTTGATGTTTTATAGAAAGCTGCCTGTCAGGCTTTGTTAATGGGATATGTAATGGGCAATAATTAAGAGTTCTTTTATAAATTCTCGAGGTTAATTCTTTGTTAAAACTATATTCAATTGATCAAGGATGTACATTTGTGTGATACATACAAGCTATATTCCAAACTAGATTTTTAGGCATCATAAGAGGATGTATATCAAGTTATATTTATTTTTCAAGTTGTTGTATACCAAGGTATAATAGTTTGATTGTATTACTTCAATTTTCATCTGTAATTATGTATGTTTATCATATATTTTAATGACCTTCCCAAGTTATACAAATTTTAATGTTATAAAATACGAAAATAAAATAATAATACACTGCTGTTTGTAAAAAATCAACACCATGCAGGAATCATCAGAATTAAATGAACTTTGCAGCAAATATCAATTATAGGATGTTATGTAAAATAGTAAAGTTTCGGAGTCATCGTGCATGCATGGCGTGCTCAGCACCCTCTGAACTGATGCTGAAAGCGTGTAATTAGAGAGCTGTCGTGGGACCCGTTGAAAATAGTGTATGATTATTTGTTAGTGGTGAATGTTTAGTGAGACCTATGTATACCTCCACGACGAAATAAGGAGAGATTCGAACAACTTACGGAGTTTGAACAGAGGAGGATCATCGGCCTTCGAGAAGAGGATTTTCCTATTGCGCAGTAGAGCTTGTGTGCAGCGGAACAGTTCCGCAGTGATGCAAGTTTGGAAGCAGTGGACCGACGAACACCGAAAAACTGGCAGTGGACGATGGAAGGTGACTTCAGTGTGCGACGATCAACACCTGCTCCACCTGGCGGTAAATGACCATACAGCTTCCTCCAGGCAGTTCGCAGCACGTTGGTCTACTGCTACAGGTGTACCAATGTTGGCTTCATCAATTCGTCGATGTCTGCTGTACCGTGGATTGCGATCAAGGGTGCCTTTACACATGATCCCTCACACGGCAAACCACTGATGGCTGCGTCTGCAATGGGCTCATGAGCACAGAGCCTGTAAGCTGATAGGCACCAAGTTGTCTTTTCAGATGAATCCCGCTTCAATTTGTGGGACCATGATAAACGCATTCATGGTAGACGCTATGCCAGTGAACGCTGCCTTCCAGAATGCATTATCAAACAACATAGTGGCCTGAGTTATGGTTTGGGGTGTGATTTCGTATCATGAGCAATCCAGTTTGCTATGAATTGAGGGTAATAGTAACAGGAACGTCCATGAAGTGCTACAGCCTGAAGTCATTCTCTTTCTTTATGGCATCCCTGGAGCTATCTTTCACCAGGATAATGCATGCCCATATGTTTCAGTGACTGTTCGAGACTTCTGTTCAGCCTAACACATGCAACTTCTTCCTTGGTCTGCTTATTCGCCGGATATATTGCCTATTGAACACGAGTGGGATTTGATTGGTCGGCATCTCGCACATGATCCGCGTCCTGCAGCTTCAAAAGACGAAATTTTGCTGCGCATACAAGCAATATGGAATTCTCTTCCACAAGCAGACATTCAAAATCTGTTTGTTTCCATGCTACGTCGTATAGCAGCACTTATTACAGCGCGTGTTGGCTACACCAAATACTGATTTCGGACACCTAATATTGTTTTTTTGCTTTAAAAAATTTCGTCATTTATTTGTACTAATACAAGTCGTCTGTGCATTAAATTTCATTTAATTCTGATTATTCCCCTTCATGGTGTTGCATTTTTTTACAAAAAGCAGTTTATTTTTCTATGAATGATACATTTTATATGAAACATATAGTGGTTAGTGAAACTGATTGCTGTGCCGTTAAGCCTAGATTTGAATCCCAGGTAAGACATGAATATTTGTTAAAGGAAAAGTGCCTTTTTGGCATGGGGTTACTCTAAATAGCCTTTGAGCTACAAGTCTTCTCATGAGGTTTGTGGAAGGGGAAGAGAGGTGGGAAGCCCCTGATCATCCCCAGGGTGTTCTTCCTCACAGTTGGGGTAGAATGGTGCCAAATCACACTGTTGCCTGTTTTGTGCTCGAAGCTAACGACAGCCCCTTCCTTGCCCATCGTTGAATTTCGTGTGCCCTGATATGATGTTAGAATCGATTACTGTCGATTAGGTGGCATAAGTACCAACAACAGATTTATTCACCAGAGGATAGATTTTTATTCCCAGTGGCTGAGTGGTTTGTGCATCGCGTTTCCACACCACAGTTCCGAGGCTCGAAGGTTAACTCAGCCTTTCATCCCTTCAGTGGGTCGATAAATGAGTACCAAGCTTGCTTGGGAACTTTTCACTAACGTGTCAGACTGACCACCTCACCAGAACATCTGCTCATAAACCTCAGGGCCCAAGGTCGCGTATACTGAGTTGGGCACATTAGCCCTTGGCCCTCATGGGCTGTTGCACCACTGAGTTCAAGTTATAGATTTTTATGGTCTTCTTGTCTTAAACTGAGGACCCTCAGTTTAAACTTCATTTTTTAGCGAGTTATTTCATTACAAAAGATCTACAGTTTTTATTAAATATTTTTATCAAGTACATAATACGAAAAGTGTGCAGAGATAAATTATATAAAATGCTAGCTGCATTACCTGCCTTGAACTGATCAACTGTATTTTTTTTCACTTGTTATATAAAAGTCCTTTGTATATCACAAATGAAATATATATTTACCTCTATATTTATTACAATTGAAACAAAATGCTGTAATTGTCACATCAATTATATAAGGTTTATATGAAGTGAGTATTCTTTTTTTGGTATAACTATATGTGTTATTTAGAAATAGCCACAACATTTTAAATGTTACTATCAACAAAAATAAATAAATTCAAATGCACTCATTCAAATCCTTAATGTATGTGACTACCCCAAAATGTCCCATTTTGGTTAAAGCTTTTGAAACTTGTTTTATGTTTTTACTTTATAGCCTATACATTTAAGATTCCAAAAGCACTCTATTTTTGTTTCTACGATATTTAGAAGAAAAATTATAGCCTAATAAGTAAAACGGAAATGTAGTATACAAAACCGGATGCAGATCCCTACACAAAATATTTTTAAGATATTGAAATTTTCAGATAATGTTTTATTTAGTTCTATATGTATTCTGAATCAAAATCTAATCTCTGTGCATATATTTATGTACTTTATTGCTTTTTTTATTAAAAAAATCATTAATTTTTTTAAAAATCGAGTTTTTGCATAAAATTTGGCATATTTAAAAAACTTTCAAAAATATTGCAAATCTTTTAATTTCTAATGCATGTAAAGATGTTATTCACGTACTGTATAAATATTATTTGAATACATGAGTTAGAATTTTGTGTAACTGCATTTTTTCATCAAAATTTCCCTAAACACAGCATTTGTTATAGTCCATAAAACTCTCTAGAAAACCGCAAAGGTTAAGGTTTTTTTAAGATATTGAAAAAAAAAAAAGTTGAAATATATTTTCGAAACTTACAAAAGTTTTACACATCTTATATATAGCTCTAAGTACAGATAATAATGTTATTTATTTACTGTACAACAACTATTATTCGAATATATTTATTAGAATTTTCAATACATGGTTTACCACAACTGCAATTTTTCACTAAAATATCATTCAAAATTTCCAATGTATCCAAAATTATTTTTAACTTTGTGAAAATCATATATGAATTCCTAGTTTTATACCCTATTTCAAATTTTAAAAAAAAGGAGGTTATTTAGTTGAAATTTATATATTTCAAAAAACGTGCTCCGAAGGTAGTCACATACCTTAATATTCCTATCCTCATGAGGAAATAAAATAATTTTTAGAGGGTTAGAAATTCAACTCTTGAAAACGCTAATCTAAAATAAAATTCAAGTAAAAGAAACACATCTAATGTGCAAAATTTAGCTGGTTAATAAATACACGAAAACCACTTATCTGATCTGTGTTACACATTTTCAAAAAATTAATATTATTTTTAAATCAAAGTATTAAAAAATTAGGAACATAAAATGTTTGCATTATTTTTATTTTGTTCGTCACATTTTAATTTTAAAATATGCTCTGATGATAAAAGTGTGAAATAATAGTGAAATAAATAACGTTTAGGTTTTTCGTAATTGAATTTAATAAGAACATTGCGTACAAAAGATGAAAATGTACATGTTTGATTAGTAATTCAGTGACTGTTGGAAGAAAATTGTCCACATACAATGAATCGCTAAAAATTTTATTCAACATTTCTTATTTTTCAAAATTACTTTGACTTTTTGTTTCTTTCCCCTCTGCTTAGCCAGGCATTGCACGGGCTTTTACCGAGTGTACAACTTAATTTCCACGTTAATTTCCTCTTTCCTTCATGACGCCAGCACTTTTGTGTGGGTGTGTACGCGTACGATGTGAGTGATTGCTATAATGATGTCATTAAAATTCCCTTTTTCGACTTCTTTTCACTGTCAGGCAGGTTTCTATCCCCTTCATTTACCCCCTGCGTTCCTTCTTAGGTTTTGAAATAAAAAAAATTGATAGAAAATGTTCATTGAACAATTAGTTGTGACATACCTTTATGTCACAAAGAAAGAAGTCTTATGTCTTAAAGAAAAATGGCTGTAAAATAAAAAATCTCCTTTATTGATAAAGACTTATTAGATATTTAAAAAAAATTGTGAAATAATTAAATCAAAAGAAAGATATGTATTAATTTTACTATATTAATTTTTAAATACATTTATTTATAAGCAAAATTTCGTTGTTTTGTAACAGCATAATTCTTAAGGTTTTTTTTATTCCACTGTTATACAAAAATTCCTCCCGCTGGTTATTGAAAAGACTATTAATTTCTTTATTGCATTGTTTTTGAATGTTCGATTAAAAATAGATTTGAATAAAAGGGTAAAAAGCACGCACTTTAAAGCAATTATCGGTAATGAATGAAATGATTCACTCAAGCGAGGAGCAAGTATCACACGGGAAAATTCCCACAGTCTTCGTCCCTGAAAACAACCTCCTCCTTCCACCCGGCTTAGTTCTAAACAGCAACGTCACTAACGCGAAGATTGGAGTTTCCCCCTGCGCAAGCGCACAGCATTAAAAATCTTGCGAATGTTTTTTAAAGTTTTCATTTTTTGAGTAGTTAATTTTTAAGTTGAAGTTTTCAAATTTCCCACATCGATAACAAACAACGTTAATTTTAAAATAAGAAAATATTGTTTTAACGGAATCTCGTAAAAACGGTATTAAACGAAAAGCACAATTTTTTTTTAAAAAAACCGTAACTTTTGAGATATTTTATCAATCTTTGTACAGATTGCGTATAATATTGTTCTACACACAGAAACGTGAGATTATTTTTATAAATAAAGAAGTTATTAAGTATTAAAATAAAATTTGGAGTATTTTTTGAAAAATTGTAAAAAAAACATTTTTTGACATTTAATTTTTTAAGTAACAGATTCTAAAAGAGAAAAGCATGAACTCTTTCTTAATGTAAAATATTTTTTTCATTAGCTATAAAGAAAATGCAAGCGGAACGATTTAGAAATCATAATCATAAAAACGTATCGATTTTGACTCATTTAAAAAAAATCTTAAAAAATAGAAAATGTTATTATTTGGTAAAATTAACTATACCGTATCGTGGCGAAGTAAATGATCTTTCCGAATCTGTAATTATTTTTTGTCAGAGTCTCATGAAAAAAATTAGGTCGGGTTTTAAAAACGTCCGTCTGAAAAAAAAAGTTGAACTTAGCCCCAGGTGGTGAAAAATGGCACTAATTATGCGTTTTAAGGTTTTTAATTAATTATCTTTTTAACGAATTGGAATATCGGAATATAAATTGTCTAAACGGATTCCTCGGATCATTCCCGAACTTTTGGTACCTTCGGCGAGTTTCTGCGTCGTGCGGTTCGTGAGAAGATAGGGCCGTATAGATAGATACGTTTGTTTACCTACGAATTTTAATAGTGTAGATTAACAACCACACAATATTACTGGAGAAATTTGAGATTCCGTTTCGTATAATAAGTCAAACTTGCAAAATTTCAAAAAATTAATTCTTAGCAAAATCAAGTTTCGAATCCGGGACTAATGTACTAGACTGTGGCCCATTAAAAAAGATCAAATCTGTATAAATATCTTATATGAACTAAAAATTGACGTGATAACTAAATAAAATGTAGAATTTTCCACCAAAATTCCACTTAGTACTTAGTTGTATTCATAGTTTTTGTATCACCATAAACAGGTCTGTATTGTATAAATCTGTTATGGATTTTTTTTAATATATAAAGAAAATTTGAAATGAAAAGGACAGATTTTAAAGCATTTTTTTAAAAAACTGAATTTGATAAAATGGGCAGATTTCTTTGACATGAAAAAATTAACTGATTTGAGCATACTAAATTGTATTAAATTTTTTAAAATTCACATGAACTTCATAAAACTTACCCAATAATTAGATTTTATGTAATTATTCCACTAAACAAACTGTTAGAAATTTGCATTTTTAAAAATATAACAGTTACAAAACAAATAATAATTGGAATGTTTTCCAGTATATAACTGATTTAATATTAAACCAATACTGAAATGAAGCCTGAAAAAGTATTACTATTAAATGCGGAAATGATGTAGGAAAAATTCAAATTTTGCCTGCAAGATGTATACACAATACATGTAGAGGGGAGAGACCTTATCTGGTAACTTGCCGTATTATAAATAAGTACTAATAATACATAATTCAATCTTGTACTTTTTTTTTAACTAAATAGTCTTGTTCAAGGACAATTTTAGGTATTTCCATTCTTTTTATGTTGTAATTACTTTATATAAAAGTGACACCTTTGAATTAAGTTATGCATAGTTTCACTGAAAACGGAACTATTGAAGAGAACAAAAATCCAGAATAAGGAAATAAATATGTTTCTTTGATCAGTAAAGGAAAAAATAAAAATAGACAATATGCAATGATAAAAGAATAAGAATTTTTTTTCAACCAATACCTGTTTGAAAGAAACATTTATTAATTAATTTGATATAGATGCTGGTAGAGACGGTTTCTTTCTCATTTGTTCTTTTATTTCCATTAGTTATTATTTTCACTCGTTGCCGAAATGTACTTAAATACCGCACTTTTTTTAAAACTAATTCGTTTTAAACTCGACTTCAGGAGTGAAAAAATACAGGTAATAGAGAGAGCTAGAAGAGGATAAGAGAGGGTGATCTTAAAATTTTCCAGTACCTTTTGAAATTATTTAAATAATTAAGAAATGCCTCTCTGTAGGATTTAAATCAATGGAATCAATTCATTCAATTATAATTTCACGTTGTATTGCAAAAGATAATTTAGAGCTGAGATTAACATTATATTTTCAAGATACATTTTCTTAAAAATATTCATGAACTGGTAATTTTGTTCATTATTGATGACTCAAATCAAAGGTCTACTGTGCCCGTCTCAGTTTTCCTGACCTTGGGGACTGAGGTGCATGAGTAGATGTTCCGGTCAGGTGGCTAGTTGGACGCGAAACCACCCGTGTTAAGTTTCCAAGAAAGCTTGGTACTCATTTATCAACCCAATGAAGAGATGAAAGGCCGAGTCGAATTTGCCCAGCCCAGGGTTCGAACCTTGGACTTGTGGCGGAGAAGCACAATGCGCTACCGCTCTGCCACTACCACTCAGCTATATTGATAATTTCTGTATAATATGCTCTGTATTAAGTTATAAAACGGAAATCTAATATTTGGTTGAAGCCTTAGCTTACCATAGCATTTATTCAACAGAAGCGATCTTCAAAATTGTATTCTCTGAATTATCGTTTTCTGCATGCAATACCTATTTATTAAAGATTATATTAACATAAGAACTAAGCAACTGGTTCAAAAAATTACTCCCAAATATAAATTTTTGAAGTTATACTTCATTTGGGGCGTTAGGGAAGAAGGATGAGGGTAAATTTTTACGATGGGCGAGCACACCGTCACGGATGCGGAAATGCTTTGTTTAGAAATATACAGAACGGGATAGATCATTCCCGCCTTCGAAATTCTCTGAAGAAGAGGACACGCGGGTATGAACCTGGGGCCTCTTGATCTGCAGTCGAATGTTCTACCACTGAGCTATACCCCCGCGACAACGTACCTTTACTTTGTTTTCCGTAGGAACGAATACGAATATGCTTTGTCTAGAAATATACAGAACGGAGCAGATCATCCCCACCTTCGAAATTCTCAAA
Organism: Trichonephila clavipes; assembly: GCA_019973935.1. Taxonomy (NCBI): domain Eukaryota; kingdom Metazoa; phylum Arthropoda; class Arachnida; order Araneae; family Nephilidae; genus Trichonephila; species Trichonephila clavipes. The sequence continues at coordinate 61,921 of BMAU01013570.1, forward strand.
AAAATATTTCTCTTCTCTGAAGAAAGGGACAGCCGGATTTGAACCGAGCACCTCTCGATAAGCAGTCGAATGCTCTACCACTGAGCTATACTCTCCCCCCGTCAGCGAACCTTTGCTTTGCGTTGATGTTGATTTGTGACGTCACTACTAGTAGAGAGAGTTCGTGGATGACAGTCTATTTTTGGGTACCTGGACTGATAAACAGTCTTCAATCCCATATCATAATGTCTTTGATGCAGGACTTGACTTCGTTACTTTTTCACAGTTTGCGGAGTGGCATGCAGGCGATTGGCTGTGGCGATGGAATCCGGGAGGAGGGGCTTAGAGATGACTTCTTGGGGTAAAAGTTTTTTTACAGTACTGAGAACTTAGGAATGTTCTCTCAGTGAGTTGGAGGTGGAAGTGAATTTAGCCTCAGGCTGGCTGCCCATGGGGTAGATAAAGTTATAGAATGTAAGAGGGGGAAAGACGCTTGTCCAGTGGGGTATAAAGATTATTAAAAATATAAGACTAAAAGAAATTAAGAATTTAAAAAATTTACTAGGGTGCAATAATTAAAAAATTATTGCAAGGATACAAATGCTAAGGCGGGTTGTAAAAATCCAGAAGGATTCTTCTCGGCCTTTTAGTATTATCGTTACAGTTGTAATCGTTTAAATTTAACATATTTACGTTATTAGTATTTGGTAAATTATCGAAAAAGTTTATTGCTAATTTTTGAATATGTGCTTTAAAACTAGTGATTTTAAGGGCTTTATTAATGTCATCATTTCGCATGTAGCGGCAGGCATTTACACAATCATTCTAATATAGAAATTTTGCAGAGTATTTAAAATATTAATATTGGGGAGGTTTTAGCAGCATAACCCCATCTGGACAGGCGTAAGCAATGATTGGACGCATAACGGCTGTATAGAGAAGCACTTTGTTATCTCTACTTAAATGTGAGTTCCGGGAAATTAGGGGCAAAAGTTTAAACATAATTTTTCGGAACTTATCGCGAACGTGTAAGATGTGTTGTTTCCAAGTTAAGTGTGAGTCAAAAATAACGCCAAGATATTTGGTGTTCTGAGACCAGGGAATTTGTTTATTGTAGGGGGAGGTGTGGTGCGTTTTTTGGTTAAGATGACTGCACAAGATTTTTTTACATTGATACTAATTTTCCATCTGTCGTAATAATTTTCTAGCAGCTTGAGGTGTTTGTTAATGGCAAAAGTAATAGACTTTAAGTTTCTGTACGTGGCATTAATGGCCGTATCATCAGCATAGAGACTAATTTTTGTTAGTAAATAGCTGAGAATGTCATTAATATGGAGATTGAACAACAGGGGCCCAAGCAATGAGCCCTGAGGACACCCTGCAGAGATAGAATGAGAGTTAGATAATGATTCATTTACTCTAATCCGAAAGGATCTGTTAGTGAGGTACGAGTGGATGAGGGGAGAGGGAATTTCGTAAGTAATTAGTTTGAAAGTGAATCCTAAAATCCAAACACGGTCGAAGGCTTTCTGGATATCCAGAAAGACCACTCCCGTGCTCTTCTTTTTATGGAAACCTTCCGAGATACTTTCTGTTAGTCTGAGAAGAGGATGAAGAGTAGATAGTTTATTTGTAAATCCATATTGATTAGGGTTAATTAGGCTTTTATCATTAATGATTTTTTAAGTCTATTAAGAATAATGTACTCAGTTAATTTACTTAAAGTTGAGAGGAGAGAAATGGGTCTATATGAATTAGGAAGATTTTTATTTTTACCAGGTTTAATTATAGGGAAAATGATAGCTTCTTTCCAGTTACTAGGAAAGTGATGAAATTTAAGAATTTTGTTGAAAAGAATAGTTAGTATGAGGATTAGTTCGATAGGAAAATTTTTTAGCATTTTATTGGTGATAGTATCTTTACCGGGGGCCTTTTTAGATCGCTGCTATTGTCAGATTTTTAATGAAGTTAATATTCGACAGACGTGGTAGGTTATATGAGAATAAATTACACATGTTTGGCAGAAAAAATGCATTTTATTGCGCATTTCTGTACAAAAGGAAAAAAACACAATTTGTGCATATGAGAAAAAAAAGAAAAGGTGTTTTCTTCAAAGGAAATCATTTTCAGTTTCCACATGGTTTCCACGGACGGCCAGCAACGTTGAGCACCTTTGAGGCATGGAGTCAATGAGGCTATTAATCACAAGTTGGGGTATTCTGTCCCACTCTTCCAAAAGAGCTCTTTCCAGTTCTTGGAGAGTTTGTGGGGGTGGTTGGTGGCCAGCAACTCGTCTTCCTAGAGCGTCCCAAACGTGCTCTATTGGATTCATGCCTGGAGAACACGCTGGCCATTACATTCGTACCATTCCTTCCTCGAAAAGGAAATCATCCACCAGGTTAGCACGATGTGGCCTGCAGTTATCGTTCATTAAAATGAAGTCATATTCGATTGCTGCAGCGTCAGGGACTAAAATATGTCTGAGGATCTCATTCCTATATTGGCGAGCAGTCAGAGGTCCATCTCGAATGATGTAGAGGTCTGTGCGCCCATCAATGTAGATGCCACCATACACCAACACTCCTCCACCGCCAAATCTGACACTTTCGTGCACGAACGCAGGATTATTCCTACTGCCACGGTCCCTCCCCGATGAAAATACGCCTATTATCGGATGAACGAAAAGCAGGACTCGTCATAAAAAAAAAGAACATCGCTCCATTCATTTCTCCTCAATTCATGCACTGTTGCCCACTCTCCTGTGGTCACGACGATGATGCCTTGATGTTGAGTCTAACACCTTCATCGGTCGACGAGCACATACAGACTACACCGGCGGAGCCGGTTTCGGACAGTCTGAGTTGAAACCGTGGTGCCAGTAGCCGAAGCCAGGTGTTGTTGGAGAAGAGTAGCGTTCATATTTCGGTGTCTCCGAGCAGTTAACACTAAATAACGATCTTCATTGGGCGTTGTTGCCCGTCTACGACCTTGTCCTGGTCTTCGGCCTGCACTTCCAGTCTCCAAAAACGGTTCCAGATCCTGGAAATCACCCTTTGTGACACTCCAATGGCTTGAGCTACTTCGGCTTGAGTTTGGCCCTTTTCTAACCTACCAACAACTCTCCAAGCATCTGAATCGGTTAAATGACTTCGCTGAGACATCGTACTCATCGAAACAAAACAGTCACTGAATGCCGATCATCCTTGTCTACATTTCAGTTGAAAGTCAAATTTCATTCGCTGCCGCTGAAGCGACGTTTTTGACGTCGAACTCAAAATTAGCATACTCCACAGTTTGAAAATCAGAAAAATTTGCATTTGTGATTCTCTTCTTCCATTTTCGGCAAAAAAATTTTCGCTTATATCTTTATTTTATATAAAACTTACAATATCCCTTTTAATTGTTTTGAGCAGTGTATTTTAAGTTCACTTTTGAGGTTGGCCCGAGCTCACTGTATAATGTTTATAAAAAGGATTTAAAGTCTGCTGATAGCGCTTACGAAGGTTGTTTTTATGCTTAATAAGGTTGATTAATGTGATTTGGAGTGAAGTTTCGGCGAGCATTTCTATTGGTTGGGAGGCGGGGTGGCTATGGGTAACGGCGACGCTTCGGTGAACTCTTTATATTTGGTTTCAAGATCATTGGTATTATTAATATTATTAGGATAGTAGTTAAAGAGAAGTTTTTATTTAAATTAAAAAAATTTCTAAAACCCTTCCAGTTGGTGGTAATCGCTCTAGAATTTGAGGATTCCACCCTTTTAAGTTTAAAATCGAAATTTAGGAAAACAGGGTTATGGTCAGAATAGAGGTCATTAAAGGATTTAATAGTATAAGGGTAGTAAAAGTTTTTTTTTTTTGATTAAAAGCAAAGTCTATTGTGTTAGCTGAGTTATGGCCAAATATTATTGGAGGGAGTCAGGAAAACTATGTGCAGATTTAAGATGTTGGCAAAATTAAAAAGATGTTTGCCTCTGTTTGAATTTACATTGCACTTCAAGCGCTATGGGTAGCATTGAAATCACCGAAGACGACACAATGACTCACTCGTTTCGGAGAAAATATTCTATTGTAAATAAGTTTTCGTCTGAGGAAGGGGGAATGTAAACAGAGACAATAGAAACAGGTTCATGGTCGTGGGGAGTTAGTATAATGTTAGTGGGGGAGACAGTAATGTTTAAGAGACTTTTTGATTCGATTCCATACTTGTAGTGTGAATCGGGAGACAGTAATGTTTAGGGCAGCGATGCACATTAGACTTTTGATAAGTGAATAAGAGTTCCGCCGGTGGCTGTCGCCTGTGTTAGTGATTCCTGTCATTTTCTGTGAGCAAGTGTAATAGAAAGCTATTGTAAAAGTGTGCGATAGTCTCCAGATGAGTTTCCTGTATGAAAAAATATCGAGAGTGCTTCTCTATAAATATTCGTAGTTCTACTCTGCATCTACAGACCCGTTTGCGTTCCAAGGCACAAATTGAGGCCAATGGGGGACTTAACCATTATTATTATTACAAGAGGCCTCTAATAAGGCGTACATTTGATTTCGGTTATTGTTTGCTTTTGCACTTAGTTAAAAATTATTAATGAAATTATGATTTGAAGTAGCTATGGCTTGGGTAAATTGAGATGGATTGACACAAACATTGTATAGTCATTTGTAGGGCAGCTTGCAAGTTAAATTATTATTATTAAAAATATTTCTGTTATATATCCGTTAAAATTATTATTAGACTTGTTAAAATTTGGGATAGATCTATTATTTGAGGGAGGGATTTCCTGTTAGCTCAGAATTTGAGCAGAATTCACAGGTCCTTTTGGCGTCATCTGTTGTTTATTTTGGGAGTTAGAGTTAATTGAAATTTTTATTTGATTTTACGGCTTGAGCATAGGATACGTTCGGTCTGATAATGCTGTTGTATATATTTGTATAAGAATTTCTATTATTCAGGGCTGTGCCCTTAGGGGGCTTTGGGAAACAGGAGCATCCCCTCCAGTTTGCCATATGGCCGTACATTTCACGGTTTATGCAATAGGCGGTTTCTAGTCTTTCAGTTATCGGACATTCACGGGTAATGTGTCCCTCACCGCATTTTAAACAGCGCGGGTTTAGATGGCAGTTTTCTGAGTTATGATGGAAGTGGTTACACGTGTAACACCTTTTCCATTATAACCTTCCACACGAATGCTTAAATAGCTTAGGGTTTTTAGGTGAAAGATTTTTAGGTTTTCGATGTTTCTTGGGAGAGTCACAAGAAATACCGGGATGGCTTGTTTACTTCGGCGGCCTATTAGCTGATTAACTTTTTCCGGGGTAAAGCCTAGTTCTTCCAAGTCAGCTTTAATTTCTTCGACTTTGAAGTTGCGGGGGAGTCCTTTCAAAAAAACCTTGATAGGGCGCTCATTTTTGGGCTTAATTTCGTAGAATTCGAATTTTACTTTTTCAACAAAAAGTCAGCAATTCGTGATATTCCAATTCATCGGTATAAAGTTTAATAAATTTTCTCGGTTGTGCGTGATCTTATTTTTAGGGAACTTTTCATTTATAACTTTCATATGGCTTCTGATCGTTTCAGTAATTCTAAGCATGACTGGAGGGTAAGCGTTCTAACGGAGTTTTGATTGCCGGAAAGGGTAGAGCCAGTGGCCGATAAGGGGGTTTTGGGAGTAACGACGGGAATAGCGTTTTGAGAACCTGTGATTTCTTCAATATTGCTATCATTAGGTAAATACTAGACTACTTAGTAACTAGATGGAAATACTATCGTTAAGGTATATTTAAAATTTGTCTTTTAGTTGTTTTTCCTTAGGGGAGGATATTCAAAATCGGAATCTTCTTTTCATTTTACTAGAAGTTCTATTATTTAAAATTTAAAAGTTCTTTTAGTAGGAGTTACATCTAGGGGAGATTTTAGGCGAATTTTAGTTGTCGATACTGATTTCATGATGTGGGCAGCCAGGGGAAACACAAGGAGGAAATGAGGCTAAATCACTTAATGCCATAGTTGATAGTTTCTTCAATTTCCTGAAGCTCCGAGACGGCACCTCTGTAGAAGGGCTCACATCCGGGTGGTGGTCAGGCATGGCTTGTAGTTCTGAGATGCAGGCCAATTTGAATTTTTGAATAATGCTCCATCTTTGCAGCAAACTGTTCCCAAGAAGAATCTGCTCACATGCCGAAAAGAAAGTGGATGAGTTGGAGTTTGTCTGAAGTGAGTCGATTAAGGGTCCATATCCGTGGGTTCGTTGTTTGTTGATCCCATATCCCAGTCGTTGCCAGGTCATAAAGGGGAAGGGTAAAGTGTCTGCCTCTAGCTGGTGCCCTGATAAGGGCTGTAGGTAACAGATGCACTATCAATATGGGGGGGAAAACTGACGAGATACTGCCGAAGCAATATGCCACCGCGTGGTGGTCGGTCGTAGTAGCAGAGGGAAGCGTTCGCAGTTCAACCTCACTGGTCAGCGTCCGAGCGTAGAATCGTTTATGGCGAGATTCGTCCTTCGCCTACGAAAGCTCATCCTGTATTAAACTGGAGCGCCTGATCTCAAAACCGAGATCTTGATCTCCTATCAGGGAATATAGATGTTGACTTTGACTTTGATTTGCCCATTTTGTTTAAAAGTAATTTACAATATAAGAAGAATAATTGCCAGTAAAAAATAATAATAGGTGAGGTAAAGGGGGAGATGCTGGAAGCATGTTGTTTGCATTGGCTGTGGCTGTGTTATGTGTGAAAAAATATCACAGGCACCTACCGACTCACCCCTCCACAGGGGCAACCCAACGGCAGAGAATCATATGATCTGGGCGGCTAGGGGAAGACAGACCGGCTCCTTTACCTTCGTTCGTCAATTTTGGGTGACTAAACTAAAATTAGATGATCGCGAGGCGCCTATTCCCAGAAGGATGGGAGAAAAAGAAAACCATGACTGAAGTTAAAATACAAATAGTGAATACTCCCACAAAAGTGGGGAGGGGACGAGAAGTACCCCAAAGCACGAGCGTTCTAACGAAGTAGAGCGCCGGCGGAGGAGGGGAGAAGCACGCAGGGAAGGAAGGCGGGACGGCCGAAGGCAGTAAATCAATTCGGTGACAATTCACCTTAGAACCCTGAGTGAAAGATGCAGTGCAATGAAGCTAAATCATATTGTTAAGTGTGTGAAAAGAGTGTTTTTTTGTTGTGTTATGGGGGCGGAGCGGGTTTCTCCCACTTCGTTGAAGAGTATGCATATTTAATTTTAGGATGTGGATACGTAAACGGTGTTTGTGATTTGATAATTGGATTGTCATTAGACTCAATAGATTTAAATACATTTCTAGAGTTTATTGATGTAATTAGTGATCGGCTCCATATGTAGATCGTTGTGTATCACGTCATTTCGGACGTACCAGTGCTTTCGTCATGACGCGGAGTATTTTGTTTGAATTACTTGAACCTTTTCGCTGTGGGTGGTGGCTGCGGCTCCCCGTACGGGAGATCTATTAGTTATAACTGGGCGCAGAATCTGCTTGTATAATATTACTTTATTTTCTAGGGATAAAGGAGACCTTCTCCCAACGAGGGAGATGGCTAAATGAATTCTACCCCAGAATTCCTCTGCTAGATGGTCGATGTGTTTTTTGAAAGTTAAGCGGCTATCTATGTGTAGGCCCAGATATTTCACCACCGAAACCCACTGTATGTTGTCATCAAAAAGTGTGAGCTGGAAATGAGGGTCGATGACCCCCCATTTCCTGAAAATAATTGCTTGTGATTTATCAACATTAATTGCAATTCTCCAATGTGTAAGCCACGTTTCGAGTTTGTCTAGAAAGTTTTGTATAGCTTTAATTGTGTATTTCAGCTGGACACCTTGCGAGAGAACTGCGGAATCATCCGCAAACAGCAAGTACTGACGGTGGAGTATTGTGGGAAGCCATGCGTGTAAATGTTGTACAAGTACGGGAAAAGAACAGATCCCTGCGGGACCCCATAGAGGCAAGATCCTGTGTTAGAGTATGTATTGTTTACACGATCTCTAAAAGTTCTATTGTGTAAAAAATTATGAATGATTTTAATTTAGTCAGGGTACTGTAATTTAATTAACTTGTACGTGAGGCCATCGTGCCACATTTTATCGAATGCCCTTTTAACATCTAAAAAGACACCTACAGTATAGAATTTGTGGGCGAATAATGTTTGTAACACGTATCAATTGGTATTTTGGAGTGAACGAAAATTAGATGAAGCGGGTGCCAGCGAAATAAATCGCTTATACCCAGAATCCGGAGAAAAGGATGAATAAGAAAGACCGATATCTGAAATCAGCCCCCACCCGCAGGGGGAGGCTGGAGGAAGAGAGCGGCCGAACGAGGACGAAACTGGAGTGACGTCACGAGGGCGAGAAGTGAAGAGCGCAGGAAGGGAGGGCTTAACAGCCCCAAAACGCGTTCGAGGAGCACCAAAAACGCAGTGGGAAGGAGAATGCTGCTTTTTTTTTGCAGCCGGAATGAAAAGAAAAGAGTCTGCAAGGAGAAACTTACAGACGCCACAGCAGGTGGAACGAAGCTGGAGCCAGCTTTAACACTGATCCCAGTTCTGATGAGAGGCAAATGCGTTTGAATATTGTGAAGTGTAGCAATTAAGTGTTTTTGTTGTGATTACGGCGGTTTCAAGGGCAGATTTCATTTAGTAATTTTGTAAGAAAAACTTAGTTTAGAGTGAGGATACGTGAATAGTGTTTGTGCTTTAATTACTGGGTTGTTATGATTTTAGATAGAAGTAAAAACATTTCTAGAAGTTCTAGTGATGTAGTTATCGATCGGCTCCATGTGTAAGTCGTGATGTATGACACTAATTCTGACGTACCACAAGGTGCGTTAGTAATGATTCTAATAATTTTATTTTGAATGACTTGGATGCGTTTTGTATGGGTCGGGGCCGCTGCCCCCCATACGGGGGACTCGTAAGTTATCGATTTTGGAGTGACCGCAAGAAGGGCCATATTTAAGGATTTTTTTGTAACTCACGCGCGTCCAATCGGGAGGAAGCTACTCTGAAGGGGGTGGGATCGTTGGGAAAGTTAGTCTGATAGAGTTGAAAAATTTGCAGAAATCAGGGGTGGGAGAGCAAGTCTCCCTGTTAGAGTTTATTAGAGTAGGATATTGCGGGGTCTATTAAAGCTTGGATAGGGATATAGATTTCAATTTTACGTAAAGTTCTGTTATCAATATTTTCAATGTTAGTGAAAAATTTGTTAGCTATTTTCTTAAGTCTCGCGCACGGTTTTGAGATTTAACGTGAATCGAAGATCCTCGTTTCTCACGAACCATGTGGAGTTTGTTAGTTTTATAATAATTAATTTCGAGAGGATTCTAATCTGTTAATATTTGATTGAGTAGCATGACCCCAGACGGGAGAAGCGTAAAGGAGTACTGGTCTGAGTATTGAGGTATAAATAAGCAATCTATTTTTAATTGTCAACGAAGAATTCCGAGTGAAGTAAGGGGAATAAATACAAGCTAGAATTTGGAATTTATTAATATTTATGATATGAGAGTTAAAAGATCCTCCAGCTCATCCAGAATGACACCTAGATAATTAACTGATTTGGAACCGGGTGATTCTGTACGTGTATAGGCGGTGGCTTGCGAGTATTGTGCCCAGCAGAGAAGACTGCTTCGGTTTTTGTAGGATTTATGGAAATTTTCCATTTTCTGTACCAGTCTTCTAGCTATGCCAGAGGAGAAAGTGTGTAATGCATGCTTTGTGCCAGGATCGAAGTGTCGTCCGTGTAGAGGCGTGTTTTTGGAATGCCATTAATGTGTATATATTGAATAAGGTGGGGGAAAGTAGGGCGCCCCGGCCCTTATTCGTTTTGTCGTGGAGTGTGCGTCTTTGACGGCAAAGGATCTGATAGGAAAGATTGAATGATCAAGGTTAGTTGGAGGGGGGGGGGTGTTAATTTTTACGAGCACACTGCTTGGCGACAAAGTTTACAATATGACAACCCTTCCGGATTGTCGAGTCCGGTGGCTAAAATATGGCAACCCTAAAACCGGTCAAGCAAAAAAATCGTCCATTTCAGCCCTTGACCCTGCTGCAACACGTCAAGTTTACCCCTGCTCATTCTTTCTTCCCCAGTGTTCAGATTTTTGGCTTGATTTTGCACCGGTTGTTAGAATGGCTTGCGAAAGAAAATTCCTTGAAAGCGAGGCAACCACAGGATTTTTTCTTTTGCTTGGAAAACAAGGGAATAAGGCTGTTTTAGATTGGGTAATGAAAGAAGGATTAATTCCTCCAGATATATGAGTGTCCGAAGTGTAAAAAGGATATGCGTTTGGTTGAACGAAAGGGTACGATTGATGGTTTTGAATGGCGTTGTCGAGTACAGTCGAGAGAATCCCCACTTTGTTTGCCGGAGTGTAAGAAAAGGGGGTACGTGGTTTAGTGATAGTAGATTGAGTATTTGTGTGATCTTGCGATTAACCAGGTATTGGTTTGGCAGGAGTATGAATGAGTTTGTATAGTGAATGATTTAAAAATTAACAAAAACACAGTGGTGGTTTGGTACATGTTTTGGCGTGAGATTTGTATGGTTGCATTTGCATGTGTAAATGAGAGCACGAAACTTGGAGAAGGAAAAATTGTGGAAATTGATGAAAAGTTTGTTCGGAAAATGAAATATGGCAAAGGTAAAAGAGAGAAAGGAAACTGGGTATTTGGTGGCGTGCAAAGATATTCGAAAAAATGTTTCTTCCGTTTTTTGCCAAATAGAACGAAAGTGGAATTACTTTCAGTAATTCGTGAATGGATTTTGCCAGGAATCACGATAATTTCGGACTGTTGGAGGGCTTACAAATGTCTGTCGGATGAGGGATACAGACATCTCACAGTCTGACTTTTAAGGATCCCGAGACCGGTGCACACACTAATGCGATCGAAGGAACGTGGTCGGCCATCAAAAGAAGTCTAAAAGATCACACGGCCCATGTGGAGGGTCAATTCGACTCGTACCTTGCTGAGTATATGGGGCGTCGATCAAACGAGCACAAAATGATCGACGCAAACTTCCGGGATTATTTAAAAGCAATTGCACGTGTGTATCCTCCACAGGAATCAGATGACCAAAAGGAGTGAGGTAAATGATTTTTTACAATTTTTAAAATGCTTCCCCCTTATTTTACGGCCTTTATCTCGTAGAAATGCTCTTTTTGCCCTTTATTTTATGCTTTAGTGTATATACATTTGTTTTCAGCGTCACTGACGCCATTACGGAAACCCCGTTTCTTAATACCATAAACAACAACCATTCAACTCATTTAGTCAAAACGAGGCCAACGGTGGCATCGAAAGCTGCTTTTAAAGATATTAGGTAGGGCCTACTTTTGCATCAGAGCCCAAGGCCTCAAAGAGTCTTAATACATTCCTGTTCCCGAGGCCTGCAATAAAATCGGGTGACTATGACGCGGAATGGGCTCAATTCATGTGACATCATAAGCACGTGATAACCACGTGTTTTTAGCCAATCAGTTCAAAATCTCATGTGACGTCATAGTCACACGATAAAAGCAATCGTATGTTTCTAGCTGATCAGTTCATGCGCTCTTCGCCGTGATAACTTTTGATCTTCCCAGAAACTCTTTAAAAATACAAATTTCTCAACAAATAATTTGCATAGGTAGACAAAATGCACTTTATTTA
>BMAU01013571.1:0-16930 GCA_019973935.1 Trichonephila clavipes
AACCGTAGACTGACTAGAGTCCCTAAAGTGAAACAAATGGACTATTCTATTTTAGAGATGGTCAGGGTAAGAGGTAAATGGTGGCAGTTTTTTGGAGGGAAAAGTATGTCAGTTTAAAGGAAGAATTTCTCAGTAACAGATTTTTCCCTAACATTAAAAAACGGTTTTCTAGAAAACATTCCTTGCAACGTTTTTTTTTTTAAAGTATTGAGAAGTAGGAATCTCGCCTTGATTGATTGATTGAATATTAACGTCGCACTGTTCAGCTACACGAGGGCTTTTGGCGACGGACCACGTAATTTTGAACCATGGTCAAGTGACGTGGACGACACCTGAGCTGGCACCCCCCTCTCCTAACTACCACACCACACCAACGGGAGGACGTTTCAGCTCTCGACAGATTTAACGTGCATCGCTGCCCTACACGGCGGGTCTTTAGTGGTACTGGGCTCGAACCCGTGACAAAGCAAGCCACGGTCCGATACCTATACCACTCGGCTACCGCGGCCGAATCTCGCCTTGAAGAAAGAGCAGTACATGCAATACAATTTTAAAAAAATGAATTCGCAGTATTGTAGAAATTTTTACAGGAATTATGTAATTTGAAATAATGTGTTATTTCACATAAAAATAATCCCATGGTTGGGAAAAATTCCACAGAAAGAAATTTGGAATAATTTCTCCATTATTTTGAAATTGTATGTGTTAAAATGAATGGAGGGGGAGTAATCGAACATTATATTTAAACTACTGTTTTAATGCAATAATGGTAAAAAAAAAATAATAAATTGCTCAATTGCATGTGTATTGTTTCTTAAGAATTTTAGCTGCATTCTCTTAATCATGTATCAAGTTCACATAAGGTCTGATGATCAGAATAAAAGATTTGTATATGAAATTGTTTTGCAATTTGTTTGAAATATGTATTTAATTAAAAATAAAATCGAATATGTACATACATTTGAATAGCAGTAGTTTTTAAAGAATAAAAGTATATTATTGTACATTTAAAAAGTAATAAAAAATAAAAATGTGCATAGATAATAATATGTAGCAGAAAAATGTTATTTGTAAAAATTTTTATGTATGTAAATGGTTTATGTAAAAAAAAACACACTAACATCATCTGTTTAAATGTGACTAATTAAATATTCACATCATGTGCAAAATATGGTATGCAGCAGTCAAAAATAGATGTCAATTTATTGATAGAGTAACCTTGAAGAGAGATTTTTCATGATTCAGTAAATACTGCTTTGCAGAAAGATTAAGAATTATGCAAAAGCAGTATTTATTGAATCATGAAAATCTCTGCAAGGTAACTCTATCAATATATTGGCATCTATTTTTCACTGCTGCATGTCATTTTCAGAGTGATTTAAGTGTTCGAAGAAAATTGCATGCACTCTGCTTTCCACTTTTGGTTCCATATATATATTTATATATGAAGACATTTATTTCTCTTATGAAATATATTTTGAGTCCATAAAGAAATTGTTTAATATTTGAACATTCAGAATGATGTGCGAGTCAGATTGAAAGTTACGAATTATTCCACTTATATTGCGATATTAAGTAGAGCTTTGCAGGTACAAGTTTCATATTTAAATTAAAATATTTTTATTGAAGGTATACTAATTATATTGCTGAAATACTTATATTTTGTTATTTTTTATTTTAATCAATGTTTTTACAAGATGCATATTTATGTGTACAATTTGAATTTTTTTTATCTACGCTGAAGGAATAGATATATACATTTTATATAGCTTGTTTTTATGTTATTAATGTCTTTAAATCTATATGTATTGCCACCGGAATTGAATTGTTTCAAATACTCCCTATAGTGTGGCATGCTGAATCATTGATGAATTTGTTTGGCGATTCATAGCTATAAGGTTCGCCACCCTTGATGTAGGAAATTCATTACATTCATCTTTCAATAATATACTTTATAAACTAGATTTAGGAAAAAGTTTGTAAAATAGGAGTTCATTATATATACGGCTGAAAGACAGTTAAATACTTAAAGAAAAACTCCTCCCTTTTCTTGTTATAAAAGCTTACTGCAGGTTTATGCTTGTATATATGTATTGGTACTTAGTGATTATAGGGACTATGAAGCCAAACACAGTGAAGAACATGTGAAGTTCTGTTCTGTTACAGTGCTTGTGTTGACTGTATCATTTTGGGTATTGCTAATGTCTGTGTTGTCAACAACTCAGAACAGTCGCAAATCCATTACCGGGATATATCCAATAAATAACTAAAATTATCCTTATTAATATTATAAATGCAAAAGTTTGGATGTCTACATGGACGGATGTTTGTTACTCTTTCACACAAAAACAACTGAATGGGTTTTAATGAAACTTTACAATAATATAGCTTATATGCGTCAGAATAACACATAGGCTATAATTTATAAAGATATTGAGGGAAGTGTCTAAAATTTAACTATAATTGTCAAGTAGGAATATCCTGCCACGGTTTTACTTGCAAAATTGATAAATGTGCCAAATCTGGTAACCCACCTGAAATTTTTTTATCAGGCAAGGAGAAGGTTTAATGTTGTGGTAGGGTTGCTACTCCATTACGCAAAAACGCGCCAAATTTGCAATTTGTCAAAATTTGGCGACAGCATACATCTATCTTTTATGTGTGAAGCAGAACTCTACCTTTTTTTGTCTACACCAGGCCGCGCTATTTCGCCAAAGTAGTGAACCATAAATACAGTAAAAATTGATAACTTATTTCTATGCCCTTTTTTGTTTTGTTATACACATAAGGTAGTAATAAATTGATCCTTATATCAAAATAAATACTTTATCACATCTTGTTTTTAAAGTAGATAAACTTTGTCTTTTTTTCCCCCCACTACATCATTTTGACAAATATGCATAAATTTTTTTAGTGGTTAGTAGTTAATTATAACACTATAATTTTAATTGAATTGGCAGGTATTGCATTTTTTAAGTATAAAAGTAATAGCTACTGTGTATATATTTTTTGTATGTGTAGAAAAAGTACCTACTAAGGATTGTGCTGCGAAAACGTTAGTCTAATCTTTCCCAAAGCTCTAATAAAGCTCAAGCTATGAAAGTAGCTAGACCTAACGAAATGTTTCCACAATCAGAACTGCGAAGGCTTAGATTGTATGGAAATCTTTGAACAATGTTTCAACATATATTGTATGAATTAAAAATTTCAATAAAAATTTTTCTACTTTATATGCAATTCATTGTGTTGTAAAAATACAATTTATTTTCATCGAAGGATAAATCTTAATAATTAATCAAACACTTTCATGTTAACTAACTCAGGATTTAAGAGTTTTCTACAAGTTTGAATTGTATTTCGGATCAGTACAGTATCGATAAATCATACTTTTATATGTACTATTATTTTTAAAATTTATAAGTTAATCAATAAGTATAAAATACATTTAAAACAAAGGATAATTAAAATGAATTTCTGGAAATGATTACACCTTTTCTAATGATATTTTTAAAAAGTTAAAAATCAAAAGATGAATTTTCTCAATTTGCATATATTTTTTCCAATGGTTTGGGAATCATTAGTACATTATAAAACAAATATTACCTTTACTTTTAATATGTTGGAATTACTTTGGAATAAAAACTTATTCAAGGCATAAAAGAAGAAATACTTGAAAGAATAATGAAAGATTATTACTGTATATTTATTGAAATGAAAAAATCCAAGTTACCTAAAAAAATGAGAATTAAATTATGAACTTAAAGTTGATAACAATGTTACCATAATATACAAACACTTGTTAAGGAAAAATACACTTTTCACTAAAAGGGAATTCTAGTAATCAAAAGCTTTCATATTAACTAATATTCTATGTACACTCTGGCCATTTGTGAAAATACATTTCAATATTACCATTAGACGTATATCAAGATTAATATGATACTCATTATTTTATTTATTTCAATTGTTGAATTTTCAATTTAAATAAATATCTTGTGCAACAATATTTTTGAAGATATTTATTACTTATTTAAAAGCATGGCTTATCTTTATTCCTAAATTTAAATAGTAGGAATTTCAAAGATTTAGGAGATTTTCTGTTTATATATAAAGGGTGTTTTTTTTAGAGGTATAGAACTTAGAATTGCAATAAAACAACGATGTATTATTCGATTGATATGAATTTTTTTTTATTCGAAAGATAATCTTGTGGCATTACATTTTAAATATGATTTCTGGTGTAGGACTGCCATGGCTGGCTCGGATGTAGTCCAATTTTCGATGAATTTTCCAACATTTGTGGCCGTATATCGGCAATAACACAGCGAATGTTGTCTTCCAAATGGTCAAGCGTTTGTGGCTCAAGCGTAAAAAAAATAATTCGCAAGACATCTTTGAACAATAAGTTAACTGGCCCGGTTGAGGACCTTCAAAAGGAATATATTCCTGATTATCATCATGTGTCTATGAATATGCAAAAATGCATTAACATAAATGATGTGACAAAAAAAAATTACTCATCTTTCTTAAAACTTCAAATTCCTGAAATAAGATACTGGTGGAGGATACAGCTGGTAGAAAACAGATGCAATAAGATAGTTAATTCCTGTAATAGCTTCACAATTATAAGATGTAGTTGCACAATACATCAGGTTCAACAATACAGCTGTAACAAAAAATAGTCATTTTGCATTACACCTTCACCCACAAAGATAATATATATATGTAAGGATAATTATACTATAGATTTAAAATTAAATTCCCTATATAACACTGAACTATTATTTTCCATTACATCAAGAAGAAGCATTTGACAAAAAAATAGCATTCAACCAACTTCTCAAGTCTTTTGAAATAAAATGCACACATTTATAAGCAATGTCAAAGAATTATCACTTGCAGCTGAATTTTAAAATATGTTGTCAGGAGACAGCATTCCATAATATATAAGAAGCAGTAAATTCACAGAATAAGTGAACTGGCATCAGTAGTTTTTGTTTACTGCAAGCTTAGTGAAACTTGTTTACATTGGTAATTTCAATTTTAGGACATGTTAGTAGCAGCATTAAAACAAAACTTCAGAAATTGGGTTAATAAAATTTTTGAGCTGTGTTGCTCTTATCTCTTAAAAGACAGCAGGACATACCTACAATTTCAGTGTGTTCCCTGAAAGTAAGTTTCTATCCACCAGATTTTTAACTCATAATTCAAAGGTTTAAAAATAAACAGAGCCAAGATGATTAGAAAGTGAAATGTTATTAATGTAAAATATCCCAACTGAACAGTTACATTTTATGAAAATGTAATGAGTAAGAAAGGAAATTTCAGGTTTTAATTTATTACATAATATAAGCAGAGCACTAAAACATACCTTTTATGTCTATTTCATATGCAAAGCATGGCTAACTTTCTTTTAAGCCTAATTATCCAAAATAGTTAACCACCTAAAAGAGTGATAAAAATACAACTGAAATAAAGAGAAACATAAGATTTGTACCATTTACTTCATTTAAAATAAGGGTCATTTGTCAGAAAAATAATTAGAAAAAATAATTTTTCAATTTAAATCCTGCTTCTAATGCAGTTTACATTAGTTTATTCCAAAACTAAATCAAAAATATTTAATACAAACTATGATGCTAGTTATGCATTACTTTAATGCTATATTTGCTTTTACATTAAATAAGATCCTAATTAGGAATGTTTTCTCAAATATAAAAGAACTGAAAAATATTATGGCTTTACTATCCTATAGAAAGCAGCATATTTTATCAATCCATTTTCTGGTATTAAATGTGCTTCACATTCCCTCTCTCCAAGACCATAATGCTAAATGAGCTATCTTCTTGCATGTTAAAAGCAGGAAATAAGTATTTATGGAATATTTTGAAATTTTATAAAATGCTTTATTGTAAACAGGTATATGAATTATAATGTTGCAAGTTGCGATATTTTCTTGGCTAAAAATGTGTTCTGTATTTATATTAGGCTTTTGTACATCTGATAAAGACAATCTTAAGTAAAAATTGCACAAGTAAAAGAATTAAACAATGACTGGGTGCATCTCTTTAAAAATAATTCTCAAATATAAATCATGATTTAACATAATGAAAATGCTTTGTGAAGTAGCACTATTAATAGAACATTGATACTTTTTTATAAGTATTCTGTAAGAGACAAAAACACAACTACCTGTAAATGAAAGGAACGCAGCTGTTCATATCAAAAATGGTCTTAACTTGGCAGATAAACATAACCACAGTACAATTTTAGGAAAATTTCCTTTTTAAGTATAGAAAGTAGCTAGCAATTCACTTTTTAACTATGAATATATGCGGCATAATCAACAGTTTCTTATAAATTTCACTATTCTGCAAAAATTAGTTATATATTTCAATTAGTGATGCATCTCAAGAATTGCAATGGCATGAAATGATGCGAGAGTAAATGCTTATAAAGTCTACTTACGTATCATTGGCTAGCTTTGCTTTTTGAAATGTCTGGATTTTTGCTGTTGAACAATATTCTTATTTGCTGGAAAATGTTGAATACTTGGTAGAGATGAGCAAGATGGTGAAACACCCATATACTGAAGTATGTTTTCACATCTTGACCAATTCGTTTAATTTGTTCTGCATTTGCCATTTTTATTACATTGTTTAACATTTGCACATCTCTTTCTACTTGTTCATAAACTAACTCTGTAGGTTCCTCATGTACAACAGACTTCTCCATTTCTTTTAAGATTGCTTCTTTTTTTTTTCTCCTCAAACGATTTGAATCCTCATCTACTAAGAGTACAGTTTCATCACTGACATTTGCCACCATAAAAGGGAATTTTTGGCATACATAATGGATGTGTTTACATATTGTAAACCTAACTGCATAATCAACGCAATTACAGGTGAGGGAATGAATACATATTTGGCATGTGTCACAACGAATGGGACAATCAGTCTTTCACTTTATTTACTTCATATGTGTTTATGCATTTTATTCCATGCAATTGAAAGCAATATCCTAGATGTAAATATACCAGAAAGAAACTCCATAGGATTAACACTACGCCCGAGATGCCGTGGTGGTGTATCAACGGGGCTCTTAAAGAGTTATACATAAAGCCAGTATTTACAAGAGTAAAAAGCTGAGAGTACTAAATGATGCTCAAGAAGAGCAATATTTTTCAAATATATAAATTATTTTTTCTATTTAACTTAGTGGTACACTTTCAACAAAAACTAAATTTTATAATATTGGTAAAATGTTTTTTCTGTTCTTGTCGCTCTATTTAGTAAATTGAAAAATTTGTTCTTTTTTTTACTATAATTTTCTTAACATAAACAATAATTGCAACGTTGTTAAAAAAAATATAATAGGCTTGATTTTTTTGGATGCTTCAGTTCATAGAAGATTTTTACACATACGTCATATTTCCGCTTTCTATGAAGATGCACATAACGGCCGACTTTTTTATTTCGTTATGCTACCTATATAGAAATATTTTTTAAAGGAATCATTTTAATATAAACAAATACTAAGAAATTTTATAAATCTATAGATTCCTGGATTAGGAAAGATATTTTTCCTAGTTTTTTATGTTCTATGTAGCAAACTCTCCACAGACTGCAGATTTTACATCTTGAAGAAGGGAACCACATATTGAGCAGCATTCCCTGCATCGATAAGATATGAATGTTTGGTGCGCGATCGAATAAAATGTGTATTTTGTGTCTTTTTAGTATATTCTCTGTTACACAGCGCCATCTATCGGAGTTTCTGGAACTAATTTTTTTTCGCAAAATCCTTTTCCCCATGTCTTGAATAGTATGTTCAACAATTTTGGAGCCTCTACACTGAGTAGTTCGATGTAGAGAGAGCTCAGAGTAAGGGTGTTTTAATTCTGATCACCTTGTATGTGAAAAGTACTTATTTTCATTTTGTTAATTTTTGGCTGGTTTAAGATTAATCAGTGTGTTTAATTTCTGAATTGCATGCACATATTTCACCTTAATAACTTTTTAAAGTGAAAAATATTGATAAATACATAGAAAATGCATTTAAGTGTATCTTCTTTATTCTTACTTTACTGTTGAATTAGTTAGTGTATTTAATTGCTGAGAGAGAGAGAGAATTGTCTCATCCACATCAAATCCAAATTCTTTCTTTTACTTAAAAACTAATGTTTGAAAAAATTTTCATTTCAATTTTGTTTAATTTTATGCAAATAAAGATTGATTATGCTAATTAAGATTAGCAATAATTTTTAATAGTTATTTAATCAGTATTCTAAATCTATAATATGTATTGTATTTTATAAATTATATCATGTTTAGAAAAATAATATATGCATATTAATATCTTAATTTATGATTTGTAGATAATGTCGAGTGATTATAAGGAATTGGAAATAATATCAAAGGCTAGATATGATAAAAAATCAACATGCAATGGGAACAAACTTTCCGATCCATTTGTTCAGAGAGACAACAAAACATGTATATAATAAAAAGCTATTGTTTCCAATCACTTTTGGAGACATTTATATGCACTTTTGTGGAAATAGAATGTACTTATACCAGGGGGGGGGGAAAATAGACTAAAAAAATTAAATTCATTCCTGTATATTGTAATTTAAATATGTATATAATTTTGTAGTCAAAATTCCCTCACGAGGGGCTGCTAAGAGAGGAAATCACTGCAAAGTAACAAGTTTAGGTAGTGATTATGAGAAGAAGCACAGACTTAATAGTGTCAATGAACCTGCTCTCTTGTACTTTTAAAGAATATTAGTTGCATGTAATTAAATTCATTAGTTTTGTAATGCTGGCCTTAGTCATTGAATTCTGTCAATGACAGATTTTTTTATAAAAGATTTTTACAAACTGCTTAATGAAAGTTTATATGTACATATAAATAGATTTCTAGACATAAAATAAAATAAAAACATTTTTAAATTTTATTTGGTCATCTTCATACATAAGACAAAGATAAATACACTGTTAATTACAATAAATTAAGGTTATATAATATTAATTAACGACCATTTTGAACAATACAATGACATTATTTGCATATATTGGAATAATATACTTTTTATTTGTAAATATTTGAAGTATAAAGTGATTATTTGTCAAGTTTGAATATCCACTTAACAGTGGACCTTCCCTTTTTGTGGCGAGTAGTCTTCTGCAATCTTGACCATTGGAAATTTAAAAAATTGCTTGCCATTATTTTGAACTAATCAGTGTTTATTTACTATTTAAACTACATATTTTCTATTTGTAATTGTTTGAATTACATACTGTTTACTTGTAATTATTTGAATTTTACACTGCTTATTTTCAGTGACTAACACAAAGGTAGGATTTAGAAGCTCAAGTATCTCCAATAAAACCAAAAATTTTTTAATTTTTAGCACAAATATCACACCTAGATGCTTTCCTCAACATTTTTTTAAGAAATATAACTTCTCCCATGAAAGTAGTGTGTGTACTCCACTGTTTATTTTCATTTATTTGAATTATACAATTCTTTGAATTGCACAAAGTTAATATGTAGTTTCTTCAAGCAGTGCTTATCGTAACAATTTAAATAGCATAGTGTTGATCTGCATAAAGTTTTTATTTGCAATTATTTGAATAGCACATTAATTCTTACTTTGTAGCTAAGATGTAGTTTGCATTATGATATCACATTTCTATGTTGAAGTTCCTTTGTTTTGAAATATTCTAATTATATCAATGCTAATTATGTCAACCCATTGATATGTTTTTGGTGAAATTAAGGATTGGTATGTCTACACACATGCAAACAATAGATTACTAGAAATTTTATTTGAAATTTTCATCGTAACAGTATTTCGAGTTTTTAATTTTGTTACAATAGTTTTTCAAGAAAAATTTAAATTATTAGACACATTTTCTTACAAAGAAAACTGTTTTGGAAACAATGCCAAAACCTTTTTTTTTGTTTGAGAATAAAGATTATAGAGTGATCATTGACTGTACAGAATTTCCAATTAAAAAACCCAACCGTCCTTTACAGCAACAAAGAACATTTAGTCATTACAAAAACTGTAATACTTTAAATGGTATAATAGGTATTATGTCTTCAGGGCCTATCTGCTTTGTATCACATTTACATTGTGGCAGAAGTTCAGACAAGAAACTTTTTCTTTGAAGTAAACCAATGAATGAATTAAATGATGTTTTTATGGCTGATAAAGGGTTCTTAATTAAAGAAGAGTTAGACAAAATTAGTTGTAAATTAAAAAACCCTCTTTTTTTTCAAAGATAAAATTCAATTTTATGATTCTGAAACAGTTAGTAACTGCAAATTGTCTGACAAGCGAGTTACTGTGGAAAGAGCTGTTTCAAGAATCAAACAATATAAATATTTTGATGGTGCTCTTCTATATGAAAGTTTACACAATGTTTACAGTGTATTTATTATAACATGTTTGTTGTGTAATTTTCATAACACTTTAACAAATGTAACACAAGAAAGCTCTTAATATGTTTCACTTTAACTATATACTTATTCTATGTACCGGGTGGGCAAAAAGTCCGTAAAAACTTTAAAAATTCATAAAATCCGGAGAAATGAACGAAAAAAAAAACTGTTTGCGGGATCAGCATTAGTATGTCACGGGATTTTTTTAAGTTAGAAAAAAAATAATTCGAAAATCATCCGGTAGGTGGCGCTGATGTACGCAAATCAAAGAAACAATGCATAAATAATGAACAGAAAACTTTCACAACTTTATTACACCAGAATATGTTCCACATGACCACCACCACAGGGGAGAAGACATTCCAGACGAGTGACAAATCCAGCAACGGCAGAGTGCAACATGTCCGTATGTATGGAGGATACTTCTCTGTGGATCGCATCTTTTCAGTTCCGACAGACTTGATGGACCGGATAGATACACGCGAGATTTCAAATATCCCCACAATCGAAGTCTGCCGGTGTTAAATCTGGACACCGAGGAGGCCATGGGTACCTGCAGTGCCTGCTAACGATTCTGTCTTCCCCGAACGTCTGTATCAGGAATGCCTTAACCGGGTTAGCAGTGTGACTGGTTGCTCCATCTTGCATGAACGTGACATTCGAAATCTGACCTCGTTGAATTAAACATGGCACGACAGTCTCCCGCAGAAGCGTTAGATAACGCTGAGAATTTACCGTTCCGTTATCCATCCATTTACTGCGCACTGCGTTTCAAAGAAGAAGGGTCCTATGATAAATGAACCCGTGAAACCACACCATGCTGTCACTTTTGGGGAATGCAATGGCTTCTGTGTATACTCACGTGGATTAGAGGTCGCCCAAATGCGACAGTTATGGTTATTAACGTCACCATGAAGCGAGAAATAAGCTTCATCTGTCCACAAGATGTTAAAAACCCAGGTGGGATCCTGTTCCATTTTAGAGAAGGCCCACTTCGCAAATGCTTCCCTCTGTGCGGTATCTGCTGGCAAAAGTTCATGGCACGATTGCAATTTGTATGGGTACAGCTGGAGGATTCGACGAAGAATATTGCGGACAGATGATGGTGGTAAGCCCAATCGTCTGGCAGCTTCACGAGCACTGCTGGTCCCTGAAGCTGCTTCGGACGCAATCGCTTCCATTTCGACAGCAATGCAGGGTGCACGTGCTTCTTTCAAGCATGGTCGTCCGGCTCGTGCTTGATCCTCCAACTTTCCAGTTTCCTCAAAACGTTTAACAAGCTTTAAGAGACCTGCAGGTGTTAAAGGGCCTTTTCCACTCTTCACATTTTTCTGAACTCGAAATTTACACAAGGCAATGGTCGCTGATTCCTCGTTCATGTAAAATAACCTCACCAACAAAGCTTTATCCGGTGCATTTAGCATTCTTGTTCACATTCACTGTTTGCAATGGTGGAATGAATGTGGATTCATTGACAGCAAAGGTTTTTATAGCCGTCTAATTTGCATATTTCCACCACAGACGCTTGTAACAGCGCCACCTACTGGATGATTTTCGAATTATTTTTTTTTCTAGCTTAAAAAAAATTTCGTGACATACTAATGCTGATCCCGCAGGTTTTTTTTTCGTTCATTTCTCCGGATTTTATGAATTTTTAAAGTTTTTACGGACTTTTTGCCCACCCGGTATATATACAAACATTGAAACTAATTAATCGATAATTGAATTCCAAATATGGTGATAAATTCAGGCATTAAAATTTTCAGATTAAAATGTGGGTATAGTAAAATATATATTTGTGTCCATATATAAAATATAAAAGTCCTGTTCATCCTTGCATGATCAAAATAAAAAAAGTCATTTTTTAATCTATAATTATCTTTCAAAAAGTAAAAATTGCAACATATTTGTGTGGTATTTATGAACACAACATTTGTGTTTTTCAGAGTTTGAATGTGGTATAAACCTATCATACAAATGCAAAAATTTTTTTACTGCATGTAACAAATATGCACATTTATTGGTTTTTGCACAATTTGAAAATTTATCACTATAGATTAGATTTATTTTTGCATAAATATAAAAGTCTGAAAAAAGACTCGTGTATACTGATATTATCCTGCTTATAAGTCCTGAATGAATTTGTTGCATTGAGTTAGTTACAAGTATTGACTCAAGAAGAGAACTTGGAGCAATTGTATATTTATCGAGAATTAGGATCATGAAACACAGTAATAATATAATTTTTTTAGGTTTACTTTTTCTCAACAAGAAAAAATTAATGATAAAGTATCTAAGCTATATAAACAATTTTAAAACAGAAATTGGCCTTGAAATCAATCTTAATTAAATAACTATGAGAATTTAAAACATAATCAAGCAGAAATGCTTTTAGTAATGTTAACGGAAATAATTAATCATTTCACACTGCAAGAGTCAATTGTGCTGAAAAATATTTTTCATTCAATTTAAGAGTGGAAAATTGATTTAAAATGAAACTGAAACCAAAATCTAAGCTGTAGCCTTAAAATAGTATGATTTGTACCAATACATTGTGAAGCCTTTAAAGATATCTGTTATAAAATAATAATATTTGGCGCTTTGATAGTGTTAGTAATTATCACCTATAAATGTTTAAAATTACTTTTTTAAATCATTGTCTCCATAGTTGAAAAAAAGATATAGAAATGAATCATACTAAGATATGGGATTATTTTTAGGAATTGTTTGAAACAAACTATTACACTATAGGGAAACATCCCAAGTTATTTCCGAGAAAATTTTTCCATACAGGAGCATACAAAATTTTTGTTAGATAGCTAGTTTAAATTAGTAATTAAAATTTATTTAATATGCATTATTTATCAACATTTAATTTTAATATTACATGATTATAATACAAGTTAAGCATATGAAATTTTATTTTTAACTAAGAAATTCATTGTAGTAATTTATAAAATGCTTTTATCATATTCTGTTGAAAGACTATGAGTGACATCGCTTCATTGTGTACTCATGAAGAGTATTTTTCTATGATGTATCACAAAAGAGGAGTTTTTTTTGTGTCAGTTTCAATCTTTATTTGCATTAATATGGATAAAACTTAAACATTGTTATTGTATACTAATTTTTGAAACACAACTCTTCTATAAAAATTCCCAAGACGTAGTAATAATTTTTGAAATAAATGATGAATCTGTAATGAAATAACATTTGCCAGCTTTGATTGCCTGACTTTAATTAATAATTATCATTTATGAAGATTTGAAATTTCTTTTAGAAATGACTGTCTTCAAAGTTCAAAAAAGAAAATACTCTTAGTTCAAGAATGGAATCATGTTAATACATAATTTTTAGAAATAATGACTAAATTTTATTGGATTATTCTTTATTACAAATTATTTCTTATGAGTTATTGAATTACATATAAATTGTCTAATAGATGTAAACCACACAAATATTTCCATACACTTTTAAAAAATAAATCAATGAATAATATTAAAAGTTTTGATATCCTAACAATAATACTGAAATGGATTTTCAAGAACAGCAAAAAGGAAACTTTATATGAATATTAAAAAATAACAAATCAGGCTATTTTTTTTCATAAATACAAGAAGTTTCTATGTAAAAAAATAAAATAAAATTTGCCAAGGAATAGGTTTGTTTACAAAGAACGAATGAATGTATTTCAGCCGATCTGCTCTGAAACAAGACATGTTAGAATGTAAAAATATTGTTCGGAGTTCCAGGATTTAATGCTATCAATCCAAAAGAGCAAGACAGTCTTCAGGAGCGATGAAAATTTATTGTTTAGAATCCTTAGAAGTGCCAGATACAGTACCTTTACAACTCTAGAAATACAAATAACTAATGTATTCCATTAGCAGTCACACGTCCTATTCAACAGCTGAAGTATTAACTAATCGTTGGCTGACTTTTCAGTAGTCAAAACAATACTTTGCTTTGGCAAGCACCACGCCCTATTTAGTCTGCTGGAATTTTTCTCTAGAATTCGTTTACATCAGAGACTGTGATATTAGTAGATTTCTTATTAAAAGCATCAATATATGTTCATCAAAAATGATGCCAACTTGGCTATGCTTCCATTGAATCGCCATTTTTATGTAACGAACGGAATTGCTTGCGAATATTGCGATTTTAACATAAAATAAATACAACAGAAAGTAATATTAACGAATTACACATTCAGAAGTAATTATTTACACCATTTTTAGCGTTCAGTGCACAAAATTTGTAACAAT
The DNA here is from genome assembly GCA_019973935.1 of Trichonephila clavipes. NCBI lineage: Eukaryota > Metazoa > Arthropoda > Arachnida > Araneae > Nephilidae > Trichonephila > Trichonephila clavipes. The sequence continues at coordinate 14,718 of BMAU01013571.1, forward strand.
ATATATATATATATATATATATATATATATATATATATATATATATATATATATATATATATATGAAGTAACAGCAAGAAATAACTTGCAAAAAGAATAATATAGCTATACGAAGTAACAAAACAAAAGTACGAAAGTGTTTTGCGTTAGGCGGGAAACAATTGAAAACAAATATCACTAGATCATAATATCATATGAAAGTAGTCCATTATAATATTTTAAATTTTCAAATAAGTAATATAAAAAAAATTAAGTCAATTCCTTATCAGGGTCAACAAAGAAAAATTTTACTTAAGTTACTTTTTACTAAATATAAATTTGTATACACATATGACGGATTCACAATATTAAGTGGCAAAACATTTTGTTCAATAGAGCGTTGCATAATTATTTAAATCACAATTAATAAAAAAAGAATTTCTGAACCTAAAAGTATACAAAAACACGAAGCTAAAGAATAGAAGAACAAACTTAAATCAAATACTATAACTAAAACTATAATTTAGTCACAAAACAAAAACTAAAGACACTAGAAAATATATTAAAAATATTTAACGTACTAAAAAGAATTTAAAGAATAAAAAATAATATTAGCAAATTCGAAAGTAAGCGCACAACCACAAGTGTAAAACGATCCGCTGTTATTGTTTAATTAAACGCGCATGGAAAATCAGGTGTCATGGGAGTGATCGCAGCGCCCTCTAGTGATGAATTGAGTCCATTGTTGCTAAGTCTTGCGTGTCATGCTCTGGATGAAATAACTGTGTGCTGTGTTGGTTGTCCACTATTGAATATCTCTTGGATATTAAATTAATGTTGCCCTTCCCATTTCATCATTTATTCAAGTCACGTGGTTTGGACTTAGAATTCTGAGTCTGTATTGCGTGGCTGGTGTTGTTTTTCATGGTTGCTATGGGCAACTGGGCCCTACCTTTGTACCTAGGGTACCATTGTTGTTCGGCAGTCCATCGATGTGTGTGTTCTAGCCATTTTACTAGTGTACAGTATTTTTTTAATGATTCACTGTAAACAAGAAAAATAAAACAAATCATATCTTTGAAATATTTATTCTGGAAATTGTACACATACATATCAAACATTGAAAAAAAACCAAGGATATAAGTGTGATTTTTAAAACAACATGACTTCGTCCATAAGAGTTATTTTTTATTGAATTTTTTTTTATAAAAAAAACTATCTCTCTATATATAATCCATATTATAGTCAACTGCATTCTTATTTGTATAGCATAGCTTAGCTTATGTTTTAATGTAATATACATCAAATTATCATTTTAAATATAGAAATTTCTAATGTGTAAAGGAACATATAACTAAACAGATTTTTTATTTTTATCAAATCAATAGCATGTCTTACTAAATATAAGTGAAAATGTCTTTCAAACAGTGTTTCAAATAAATTACATGTTAGGATACATGAGACATCTAAATTATATACCGAAAAATTTATGGATAGCTGGTTCTGAGAGGAATCTTAAAAGTTTCCTCGTTAGAGTAAAATCTCTGCAAATGTTGTTCGTAATTATATACTATTCTAAACAACAATTTACAAAATTTAGCATAACAAATATAGTACCATGCTCCCTCGTATGACTGTTTTAAATATGACGACAAATACTGCAATGGGAATCAAATGGTCTTTCGCAGAAAGTGTAAAATGTATGAAATTCGTAAATTATTTTTTATCTATAAAGAAAGAAAAAAATCAGAACTATGTTCAGAACTTAAAATAAATTATGAATTGTAATACTAAAAATGAAGATTTAGCTTACAAGTAGAAATGAAACTAATGCAAATAAAAAATTAAAGCATTTATAATTGAGAAACAAGGTAAAAGGTTTTAAAAAATACAATTTCTTAGCTAGTACACATGAAGGCATGTCTTGTTGAGTATTAACGTAGCACTGTTCAGCTACACAAGGGCTTTTGGCGACAGACCTCCATTTTTTCTTTAAACCTAAATATTTAAATCTGCGTACATTTGATGTTATGTTGAAAAGGTTAAACATAAAAAAATAGGTATATAACCCCAATATATATATTTCTTTTAAAAATATATTTAATTTTTTCAAGGCTATGTGTCACCCAAAAATTCATCAAAAAATCGATATTTTGTTCTATTGGTTCATGTAACTTGAATCCCTTTAACCTTATCTGTAAAATTCCTAAGTCATTTCTGAATAGTTATATAAC
>BMAU01013587.1:0-115214 GCA_019973935.1 Trichonephila clavipes
AATTTACAGTGATCTGAAAGTGTGATTTTAACAAATGTAAAAAGTGACTACATGCCTTTGTGAACGGTTAAAATTTTTTTGTCTGTCATAAGTTGATTGAGCAAGTTGTTCTCGAAAAGTAACTACAATTTCTTCATTTTATTTTTCTACAAAAAATTTTTTAGAATACTGACTAAAGAAGGCAATATTTAATTTGCTGCACAATTAGCCAATAACTTCTAATATGGCCTCGAATAAAAGCAAAGGATATTTAAGATCTTAAGGATTCACTTGGATTTCTTCAATAATTTATTATACAAGATGAAATATTTTAGTGTTACTTAGGCAGAAAAGCAATTAGAACAAAACTAATATGTAAAAAAGCTTTTTTTACATGAGTGACATGTGTGACAGTATGAACATTTCTTCATTATTTTGTCTAGTTCAAAAAATAAGATATAAATTGTTAATTCCTTGCACTGCGTTCTTATACGAGAATGATGAAGACATACTTTCAAATAATAAATGCAGTTCTCAAACAAGCACTAATAACTCAAATTAAGTGGCTTAATCAAAAATGGTACAACTTACTAATATTATTTCTAAAGAACAATCTCAAAATACAAAGAAGAAAGTACTGCTTTTAATACTTAACAAAAAAGAACCAGCAAAAAAAAATATTCTTAAAACAAGATAAAAACAGATCAAAATCGCAAGTAAGTTCAGTTAATAATTTAAAGCAATTTCAAATTAAAAGTTGTTAATGCTTTCCGTTGGATAATTCTGTCTATTAATGTATTAAATGCCATATATTAATATTTAGTCCCTTTTTAGCTGCTGCATGAAGTTAAGCTACGTAACCACCCTTATAATAATTGTAAAATATCCCAATTAGCAGAAGTGACCTCTAGCGACCATTCATTTTTAGCACAATCCAAGTGCTGGAAGAATGTCGAGTGTGCGAGATTTCTACATTAATGTCATTAAAATTTCCATTTTCGAAATTTCTTCCACCATTTTGCCCCGTCGGAAAGGTATGTTTTCTCTCCATTGAGCTTGGGTTTTCAAGGGTGCTTATGAAGAGTATAACTTAATCCCCCTAGAAATTTCCCTTTTCCCCCTCGACGCCAGTAGTACTAGGTGTTGTGTTAGCGTGATATGAACGATTTTTACATTTAAGTCATACAATTTCCTTTTCTGAAGTTTTTTCTGTTTTTTTTTTCTTTACCAGACTTGTTTATTTTCCCTCTTATTTGCCCGGCATTGCACGGATATTTTCTAGTGTAAAACGTTTTCTATCACCAAATTTCCATTTTCGATCAATGATTTAGAATACACATTGCTGATTTAGCTAATCAAAATGTTAATTTAAAGCAATAAAGAGAACATGTTTTTGATATAATATATTACAAAAAAAAAACTAAGTACATTCCTTATTTATTAACAACAATTAATATTAACAAATTTTCCTTTACCAATTAGTCGTTAAATAACGTTAGCTTAAAAATGTGTCTAAAAACTTATCTAGCCTTATTCACAAGAAAACAATGTACGATGTTATCATTAAATTATTCATTTAGTAATGAATACAAGAAAAAAATACTGCTTCAGTTTCTTAAAAAGTAATTTATACCCATATTTATTAAATAATGAATAAAAAATAGTTACCACTAGCTATTAAAACGACTTTTTATTACCGGATGATTGATTATTCGATTGAAAATATGTAAATATAAAAAAGAACTAGTTAAAGAATTACCGAAAAAGAATCAGCTATAATTTTCTGTCAAAATGCATACGAGATACGCGAAATATAATATCGGGAAGTTTGTAAGAATGGTTTTATTAATTTATCGCAATTCATTTAGCTTTCTGTTAAGTCATAAATGCTTGGGATTTGTCATAAGAAAATTTGTCCAGGTAAGCATCAATGAAGAGCAGTTCTTATGTTTTTGTACCAATAAACGTACCAATTCTGAACTAGTTGTGTGTGTTTTTTTAGGATTCTTTTTATTTGGCAAAAAACTAGTGTCATTTGGAATGCATGAGAGAGAATGAAAAAGGTAGAAATAAAGTATCGGGTGCGCATATTATCGATTTTAACAGTTTTCGGCAGCTTTTAGCATATACCACCAAAATTTTTTACTACCAAAACAGTTAAATGTTGAAAAAACTAATCAACATGAAAGGTTTCCTAGAGTAAATTATTAACTGTGACCAAAAAATCGTCAAATTTCAAACGTTGCTTAAATTTTATTTTTAGAAAGAAAGATACTCCGTACAAAGTGTTAAAAATGCTCGCCTTTCTACTACGTAACGAATCAAACTAAAAGCTCTTTTATTGAAACGTTTTGAATAAAATTGAAATCACAATTATCAGAAAAGAGGTAAAATAGTTTGATTCCCCTAAAATGAAACTACTTGCTTATTTGAATGTATTTATCTATTAAACTAAATTTAAAGTACGACGTAAAATAAATTTTAATTATTATGTTCATAGTTATGTATAGCATGTTTCATTGATTACTTATCACACATAGCTGAAATTAATTGTAGGAAAAAAGATAAATAAAATAGTATTTAATTACCAACGCTTTGTAAATTCCCTCACTAACATTAAATAGCATTTACTTTATATTAAAATAAATTGGATTAGAGTGATTAAAATAAACTCCAAGTTAATTCCCAAATGTAATATTTAATATACTTAAGTAAATTAATTATTTGTTCACTTTAAGCAATCCTCAACATAAAGCTCTTTTAAATACATTAATCATAAAATATGTTTTAGTATTTTTTTCTTGTATTTTATCCTATTTATTAATCCTCATTTTCTTTAATAATTAATTACATTGCATATTATTTAACAGCTATTCTTAGAAAATAAAAGAGCAAATATTCGTGACCAATATGTATATTGGCTGTACAAATTAAATTTAATAATTGGAATATTTATATTATAGTTTTGATATGCCACAAGTAATTACAATAATTTTGTAACAATTGAAGTATTTTTTGGCACAATGGTTTTAATTTAAACCATTAAGAAATACCCTTCTTTAAGTATAAAGAGAGTTAATTAGATATTGTTAGAAATAATATACTAATTGGCAAACATACTTCTGAATGAAGCATAAATTAATATAATAATTATGTTTAATTACTGCAAGATGAAGCTTTATCCTCTTCGACATCAAAATTAAATTAAATAATTGTCCATATTAAATTTATAATCAAAATAACTGAACAATTTTTTTTCACTTACTTGCTGTATTATACATAAAAAAGATACAACAAGCTGATATAAGACATTCAAAAATGCAGATATTATTTTTTGAGTAATTAAGGACGAAATAATTTATAGAGGACATAAAATTTATTAAATTAAATCTAAGAAAAAAGTCTTACGCTTATGTCCTTTAGGTATGGGGAGAGATTTTTTCACATCATGTTTAGTTGTGTAAAAGTTTATTTTTTTAAGTATTCATTAATCCATTTCAAAAATTCTCCCAGTATAAATTAAAATTGTTGAAGTAAACTATAAGTAAAAAAATAAAAATACAGTAAGACCCCACTTAACGCGGGGTATATGTTCCATCAAAGTACACAGGTGTGCAAAAATTAAGGACGTAGTCGAAAAATTAGCATATCAGCTGAACGAAGAGGCAGAGCGGACATAAAGACCAATCAGGAGATTAAGTAAGGGGATGTACGGAAGCACATGCGCAGATATGCAGGTAGACGTAATGGGGGAGTGTCTGAGTAGTATAAAGCATGTTGTCGGTGTAAGATCAGTATTTCTGGCAAAGAGATTGCACGCCGTATAGCAGTTAAAATCACACCGAGTTGCTGCCTCAGCGAGAAATGGCGAATAATCAATCTGTTAGACGACATCTGGATGCTTTTATCCAAGGTCGAATCATTGGGAAGTTGAAGGAAGGCCGCAGTGTGACAAGTGTGGCTGCAGAGTTCGGAATTGTTCACAGCATCGTTTCACGACTTTGGAGACAATTTCAAACTACAGGAACAGCTATCCGGGGGTTCAGTAGTGGTCGTCCACGAGGAACCACACCCGCAGATGACCGGTACATTGTCTTACAGGCCAGAAGAAACAGGCGGCAGACAGTGGGAGAAATAGCTAGACACACGACACAGGCGACTGGACGACCGATATCGCGTTTTACCGTGGCCAGAAGACTGCACGGTGGTGGTCTGTTTGTACGACGCCCTGCACGGTGTGTACCTTTAACGCCTGCCCATCGGAGAAGGCGTTCTCTGTGGTGCCGGGAACACCGGAATTGGAGAGACAACGAATGGGGACGAGTACTCTTTACAGATGAGAGCAGATTCAGTTTGAGTATCGATTCTCATCTCATACTCATCTGGAGAGAGCGGGGAAGTCGCAATCATCCCTCGAACATCATTGAAAGGGACAGGTATGGAGGTCGCGGTGTTCTCGTTTGGGGAGGCATCATGCTTGGTAGTCGTACAGACCTTCACATCTTCGACGCAGGTTCAGTCAACGGGACCCATTATTGTAACGAGATTCTTCTTCCATATGTGCTTCTTTTTAGAGGCGCTATGGGTCTGCAGTTCCTTTTCATGGACGACAATGCACCATGTCATCGCACAGTAGATGCCGAACAGCTCTTAGAGAGTGAAGATATTGAACATATGGATTGGCTGGCACGATCTCCGGATCTCAATCCCATCGAACATGTATGGGATTTTCTAGGCAGACGCTTGGCAGCTCGTACCTTACCACCAGTAACGATTCGGGAGCTTCGATTGGCGCTGCAAGACGAATGGGCAGCAATGCCTCAACAACTCATTGACACCCTCATTCTCAGCATGGGCAGACGCTGTTAAACCTGCCTAGCAGTCAGGGGAGATCATATTCCCTACTAAAGACCGGATGTTTCTTGCTGGACACCCATCACAGGGATGTTTCGGCCTTCTATGTCATTGCGCTTCATGCTACTTTTTCAATCAAGCTTCTTTTTATCCCTCTGATTTCTCTTTTAGTAAGGGTTGCTTAGATATTATACATGTCCTTATGTATTAGGGATCTTACGGTATTAAATGTGTTGATTTGGAAATCTTTTGTACAAAGTTATATTGAAAAAATCGTCTTGTCCTTAATTTTTGCACACCAGTGTAGAGCGTAATATGAAACAGCGTTATCTCAATATGTAAATAATGGAGTTAGGGAAAGATGGGTATAGAAAATTGATCTGGTAGTTTACTATTAAATTTATTAACTATGTTTTTATAACAATAGAGCAAAATTTATTTCTTACAAATATAGAAACACAATAAATGAATATACATATAAAAATAAATAAAATTCTAAACAGTATGTTAACATTTTCACTTAAAAATTGTTCTTGCTTTTTCCATTATAATATATTAGCTTAGGAGCATATAACGTTGAATTTTGTCGTCAATCCATGTAGAAAGTTTTTTCGTTTCCTATATTGCATTATTTCTAGATCGGGTAATTCAAGTTGCAGAGCTTGTCGTAGTTGCAGTTGCCGATGGCAGTATTTTTTCCTTATTCTTAAGAATGGTTCTCATTGTTGAAGCTGCCAAATTAAATGCAGCACCAATTTGAGATTGACGTTCACCGGTATCTAATCTTCTAATCACTTGCATTTTAGTTTCTAGTGAAATTCTTGTTCTTGTTGCTTTATTTTCGTGTTTTTTTACTATCACCCATGATTAAAAACTAAAAATCTTAATATTTGTCTCACTATGGCAATCGTTATATTATTTAAATTTATACTTACAATAATGTCAACAAATGTTTGAAATGATATTAATATGTTCGTATAACACCGCAGGAAAGAAAAAACGCACATAAACTGCTTCGGATATCGGGAAGCCTAACACATTATGCAATATTTTGGGGAATTCCACAATTCAAATAAAAGAGCGTTAAACCGAAACAGCGCTAAACGAAACAGCATTAAGAGGGGTCTTACTGTACTTACACTTTATGTAAGGCGTTGGGAACCGTGACTTTACAAAAGTATATAATTGAAGAATTTTTTGATATTTAATGTCACTTGATTTAAAACGTACATGAAAAATTGCTACAAGAATATTAGGACTATAATGAAATATTAAATGCATTTTTATGCAAAAATTAGAGGAAAATAATATATTTTTAAACTACTTATAATTTTTCTTATACACAAATAAGACTCCTCTACAGAGTCTGAACTATGATTTTTGAAAATTCTTTATTATTTACTGTGTTACTACCAAATGGAATAATAACCAATGATTTTTTATAAAAATTTCTCTACTCTATGATTTATTAAAATACGAATAAATTACCTTCTTAATTGCATATTTTTAAAACCCTAGTTCTGTTACTGTACAGAAAATTTAGCTATATAAAGGTAAAATATAATTATGGAAGCATTTTTATAATAAATGATTTTGATAATGTGTCATTTTTTCTTCAATTTTACAAAAATTGCAGTTTTATGTGTACATTGTAATTTAAGTGAATAAAAATAATAAAAAATATTTTTCTTATTCTAAGCTTCCTCAAAATCACCATTCAGAACATAAACAGATGCTTTAAAATAGTGTTTGCAAAAATTAGTTTAAAAACTCCACTCCATAGTTTAATGTATAAGTTTATGATTTAAATTAAATTGCTTATTGTTGGTTTTTTATCGGGTTCTAGTCAGGACCTCTACCAATCATCTTGGAGAAAATTTTCTTTAACTGAGATTTTAGTTTAAAAACTACTTTCCATAGAAATGACTTGATTTTATGCTAATGTAACTAGTATTTAAGTGCCAGTCGTTGGGTAGGCGATATAATGGTTAATAGTTGATCATTAAGCTGAAATCCAAGTGTTAGTAAGCAGTGACTGTCATCTTATCTTAAGATTAATATTTGTCGGAGAATTCGACTGAAAGAGACTAAGCAACCAGACATGAAACTGAACGAATTTTCAGGCTGCGAACAGGATCATACAAGGAGCTTTAATAAAATAAGTATCTTCCATAATTTAGTTGCCTGATTACAAGTTAGGATTTTTTATTGCTCTCAAAGTTAGTTTGCAAAGTTATAAATTTCGTAAAGTGTTAAAGATTAAATAAAATTAGTTATTTATGCTTATGTCTGCTTCTTCCGCGACCCTTTCTCACACTCGACCTTCGGCCTGCTATAATTTTATTTTATATTTCTTTTTTTTCAATTTTTTTAAAAAAATTGAAAATGATTTGGATTTTCGTAAATATTTTGTTTCGTTTTGTATTTTACATGTAATTATAGTATTTTTGGAAGTGTTTCTACTTTTTTATTTATAAGCACACGTTCAAATAGCAAGTATACGTGTACTTGAACTTTGCCAAATGGTCAAAGGGAATGCATAAGGTGGTTAACTTTCAAGCCAGTCAGTAGACACGCGTCCTATCTCAATTGTCTGTCAGTCAGTTTGATTAATTACTGACCACAACAGCTGCCCACTCTTTCTCTTTGAATTACTCTTTCCCATTACTAGATCAAGGACATTAACTACGAATGAGAATGAGTAAAACGAGCTAAATAGAAGAAAAAAGGAGTATCTCATGCAGCTAAGTAATTACTGCCTGGCATTATATATCAATCTTTACAACACAGTTAAGTAAAAAATTATATATGAAAATATAAATTTTGTGTATTGAGTGAAGTAAGTTTTTTTTTACCTCAGACATGTTTTAGAGAATTTTAAAAGTCGTTTATTAAATTTTTTGAAATATTTTAGTTATTATCAAATCTTTATTTTGGTAGAAGAAACTACTTTTATCCTCTCTACTTTCTCATGAATCTCATGATAAAATAAAGTTAACATGAAATTGAAACTTTTATTTTTGCATTCACTGAAATTAAAGAAAAAGTTAAATCAATATAATAAACAAAGTTATTAAACATTTTATTGATTTAAAATTATATCTATCAATACTTTGAACTAATTATTTATCTATAAGCCTTACGTTGTTTAGTAAGAAATTGTCATACTCTTGCTGATAGTTAGTTACATTAGCTAGTTAATGGAGGATTTAAATTTCTTCTTAGTAAGGCAGGGCTTTTGAAACTTTCAATATTTGCGACCCAAATTTCAATCATTATTTTCATCGCCCCCCTCTATGCAATAATAATGTACTTTGACTCTAAAGCTGTAAGACGACCTTAATTATAAAGCGCATAAATTAACAAGATAAGTATTAAACCTTGTTTATACTACTTTTAAGTAATATATATTATATAACTTTTTCTTTCTAATCTTTAAATTAAAATTGATTGCAAAGTAATTTTTAAATAATGAAGGTACCAGGTAGAAGCCTTAAAATTGAAGGACTTTAAAATGCAAAGAAGAAATATTCTTAGATTTCACGTTAAGTGGCGGAATCAAAAGGGAACTTAATAATAAACCACTCTCTAAATTTTGGGTAGGGGTGGATGATGAATTTTCTGCACTGGAAAACAGAAGCATTTCGTAAATTTTTTTCCATTTCTAACACTAATGTTTATTAAGCTTAATCTTAATTTAGTTTTGATAAATTAATTATTAAATACTGTGTGAATTTCTGATACATTTATAAGTATATTGTATAAATTTAAATTTGCATTTTATTTTGTTTTCTTTTCTTTCAGTAAATTAATAACTTTTTAAAATTATCTTTTATTTTCGAGTTTTGATATGCTCGCACCCTCCACGTAGTATTATCACGCTAAGAATTATTACTTTAACAATTATAAAATTAAAATCTATTTATTAAATTAAGAAAAAATTATACAAGTGTTGTTGTCAGTGGTCTTCTGAGTGTTTGGCATATCAATGAGTCCCAAGAGTCAGTTCATGTTAATGTGATTACTCTTCAAAACGGGTAATCATACTTTAATATTCAGACATAATGTAACTAACTACTTTCCAAGCGGGTATGAAGATTTCCAGTTTATTTGTAGGCTATTACTTTTGGACTAAATGTTCTTGTAGAAGAAATGCAAAGCATTAAAGTACTTGTAGCCAGTAGAAATCATTTTGTATATAAGTATTAAAGTAGAAAGAATTTGGGAATTGTAATTTCAGTCTAATTTTTGGTATAATTGTGGAAGTATTTAAATTTAGTGGATGGATGTATTTCATTTTCAGCTAAAGAAGTCAGATCCTTTTCATAAAATCTACCGAAAATTATGTACTTTAAATATTGTATAGTATAGGAAAATCCATTTTTAATACACTCACATCAATAATTCCAGAAATTGTGCGATGTTAAAAGGGCCGTAAGATCTTAATCAATATGTTCTAAGCTACAATATTATATTTACTCTAAATCAAACATTCTACTGTTATTCTTTATTTATATTATTTTATAAATATGAATGTGCCTGTGTTGAAACAAAAATACAATTTAAAATCCTTTTCTTTTTCTCTTTTAGGATATTTAGACCAATCTCAAGTTTTAGATAAAGTTATGAATCATTGAAATTTCTAAGAAATTTTCATTATTCTTTGTGTTTAATTAATATCACTTCAAGATATAAAAATCATTCTTTATGTTTGTATTATTTGTTATGCATCACTCATCTAAAAATAAAATCGAATTGGGCTGTAAAAAACTCATCCGGTTTATTATTTTTCGCTAACCGAGAAAATAAAATTACTGCTAGTCATTTATTTGCCTTTTCCAGTTTCCTGTTTATTTGTTTATTTTTCTTTTATTTTTTCTTCCGGTAAACTTTACAACTTAACTCTTTCGTAGTTTTCTTGTACATTGACTACGGTTTCTCTTCGATTGAGAGTTCGAACTTTTTTTTCTTTTCTTTCTCTCGGAGCTTTATTGCTCAGGACAACTCACAAGGATAAAAGACAGCTTTTATCTAATATTCTGAACATGATTAGAAAAAGTAACAATGGGTGATTTCTTTTTGACTGTATTTTTTTTATATTGGGAAGAAGAACACGGCAGTATAATTTGCATTGGTTATATATTCTTTTACAATATATTATTTATTTTTGCTTAGTTGGAACAATACAAGCATGCCTTTTTAGGTAGTTATTGTTAAGTTTGTTTAATAGAATAATTTTTAGGGTAGAATTATTTATGTTATTTGTCCTTATTTCAAATTTAATCATATGGTTTGTGTGTATGTTTTTTTAATCAATTTAAGGTCTGGGTTGTCCATTGACTGTGGTCTCCAGCCATATGATTGGTGATGCTCAATTCAATCAGGAATTTGAATTCCTGCTTGGCCCTTGGTTATCAAATACAACAAAGTAGACTTCTACATTTTAAAATTAACAAGGCTTAGAAATTTAATCAGGATTGGTGGGCAAGACTTAAGATGTTATTTGCAATAAGGAAAATAAGCTAAAAATAACAATCTCCCTAAGAAATCACTAGATTACCTTTAAGGTATTCGACTACGCTCGAAACAGTGTTTAGAACCACGTAAAAATGATTTGTTTTGTATATTTAGTATCATTTGAATTAGAAAATACATATACAGTAAGACCCCGCTTAAAGCTGTTTCGTTTAGTGCTGTTTCGATTTAACGCTCTTTTATTTGAATTGTGGGTTTCCACGAAATAGCACACAGCGTTAGGCTTCCCGATATCCGAAGTAGCTTATGTTCTTCTTCTTTCCGTCACTATTATACGAAAGTATTTTTATTATTTCAAACATTTGTTGACGTTATTGTAAGTATAAATTAATATAATATAACGATTGCTATAGTGACAAATATTACGATTTTATCATGGGTGATAATAAAAAAACTCGAAAATAAAGCATAAAAAAGCATTTCACTAGAAACTAAAATGCAAGTGATTAGAAGATTAGTTACTGGTAAACGTTAATCTCAAATTGGCGGTGCATTGAATTTTGAAACTTCAACAATAAGGACAATTCTTAAGAATAAAGAAAAAATACTGTCATCGGTAACTGCAACTACGACAAGCTCTGCAACTAGAATTACCCGTTCTAGAAATAATACAATAGAGGAAATGAAAGAACGACTTTTTGTATGGATTGACGACGAAACTGAACGCAAAATACCATTAGGCCAATCTACCTTCTTGATAAAATGGCAAAAAATTGGAAATACAGAACAGACTGAATGATCTGAAATGTAAACATACTGACTTAGAATTTTATTTATTTTTATATGCATATCCGTTTGTTATGTTTCTATATTTGTAAGAAATAAATTTTTGCTTTATTGCTATAAAAATATAATTAATAAATTTAATGGTAAAATACCTGACCAATTTTCTACCAATCTTCCCCTAACCTCATTATTTGCATGATGAGATAACCTCGTTTAACGCTGTTTCGTATTACGCTTTACTTTGATGGAACGTATACCCCGCGTTAAGCGGGGTCTTACTGTAAATCTCCTGCAAGAATTTCAAGAATATTATAACTATGAAAAGTTATTTAAGTGCAATTCTCTTGGCAGAAAAGGAAGAAAGCACATATGTTTGAATCATTCTTCTTTTATTAAAAATGCTTCCATAATAAGATTTTGTCTCTATACAGCTACTATACAGAACCTGAGTCAGTATTTGTTGAATCATATAATTTTGAACAGAATTTGTTCATATTTAATACATCACAGTAGAGAAATTTTAATGAAAAACACCGGTTATTGTTATTGTTATTGATAGTAAATCTGAAAATACAGGGAATTATGTTCAAAAATTTCTTATTCAGGCTAAGTACAGACTGGGATATTTATAGGCAAATTATTCTTAAAGAAGCATCTTTATGATAACAGAATGTTTTAAAAATAAGTTCATCTTTCTTTATTTTTCGTCAAAGACTTCATTTGAATGATTTTTCATTGTTATAATATTGTTAAAATAATTTAATATGCATATTCAAATTAAAAAATGCCAATAAATATTAAAAAAAATATTTTACGCCTTTTCAAAATTATATATATGGCTCTGTATACCTTAAGACGCAACCAAAAAGTTATGGGCATTATTCTATCTCCAAGCGGTGAATAGTTTAAGCCTGCTAATGTTAGCAATCATAAAAAAACTGCTTTGGTTTTAAATTTATTCAATCTCTCTAATAATTGTTTTATTTATTTTTCAAAGGGAAGTTGAAGCATCTTTATTTTTGACCTAGTTTTGCATGAATTCGGCTCACTAAACTCCATTTTAAAGAAACCTAATATCAGCAAAATTCAATATTTAATGTACTTTTAAATTTTATTTTCCTAATCGCTTTTCATCTTCCATTAATGTTGATCATTCATCGGAAATAATAAGTATACGTTGTTTGCTCAGTAATTTAAATCATAAGTGCTTAAATATTTTCATGGGAATAATTTTATTTGGGAATCCTGGGCTCTTGATTCACAAATAAAATGTTGTGATTAATATTTTATACGCTGGTTTTGAAAGATAGCATTTCTTTCTTTCAACTAGTAAAAGGAATCTATTTATATCCTTCCACCAAATTAAGATTCAATCATTCTTTTGCTTGAGTAAATGGAGCTTTCAGAGGTAAACATCTTAAGGAAAGCTTCATATTACACTGTTTGAGGGAAAGGTACTGGATTAATAATTTACTTATTGAACACTTTGCTCGATAGAGGAAAAATGTTTTCAATGCTGTTTGGAGAGTATACTCTGCATATATAAGGTTTCTTAGAAAATCTTTTAAAATCAGTCTTGTGAAAATAAAATGTTTGTCAGCGTTTAAACATAGTATGTATCAATCAACCTTCAATAAAATTTTTGAATAATTATATTTTTAAACGAGATTGTTGATTTTTAGATACTCAATTTATTTTATTTAAGTACTCTAACTACTCGTATGTAATATTTCCTAATTATTTTCCATTTTATACATAAAATTGGGAAAAATAAGGGCTACTTCTAAATAAAGCATTTTCAGGGAAAGTAATTGTTTTCATTGTTCCAAGTATTTTTCAATTTCTACTATTATTACACGCTCTCCCTATACAGTGGTGGCAAAAAATCCTGAACACAATCATTTTTTAGCGTAATTTTTGTGTTTGACTTCATTTTTCGTTGTGAAATTATCCCACTATCTTAAATATTGTTATTGATTTTAATGTATTTTTTATGTTGATTTCAAATCTACAACTAGTCTATTAATAACTAAAATATTTTTTGTAGTAAAGCTGCCTGAACACAATAATGTGAAATATATGCAGAATAAAACAATATAGAATAACATAATATGCAAAGAAAAATAACACGAAAATTGACAAATACGGTATATTTAATATATATATATATATATATGCATTTTGAAAATTACATTGTTATCACATGTTAGAAAATCAATATTTTATGGGCCAACCGTTTGCTTTAATTACGGCTCTACATCTTGGCATGGAATGCACCAATTTCAAAAGAAGATCTTTCGTGACAATATGGTTGAGGGAAAATATTAAAGCTTCAATTAATTCACGTTTGTTTGAAGGTTTTTTCCTTTGAAATTTCATAACCAAAGTTCATTCCATAAGTTCTCTATCGGATTAAGGTAGGGAGACTGTTCTGACCAGTTCATTCTATCCACAGTATGGTCTTTAAATTATTTCTGGACTACCTTTGCACGCTGACAAGGGGCGTTATCATCCTGAAATATCCATGTCTGATTCCCCAAAAGATCTCTCGCAGTTGGTAGCAATTTATTTTGTAGTATTTCAATGTAATCCATTGTTTTCACTGTTCCGCTAACGATATGAAGTCTTCCAACACCATAAGAAGACATGCAATCCCATACCATCACTTTTGTCGGGTACTTTACTGTGGGCTTCAGACACTGAGAGCTGAATTTCTCATGAGTGCGTCGTCTTACATAGGCACTACTTTGGTTGCAAGAAATACAAAACTGACTCTCGTCACTAAATATTACCTTTTCCCAGTCTTTAATAGTCCATAATGAATGTTTTCCCTTGCTCATGTCAATCGCCTCTTGCGTTGAAATTCAGTCAGTAATTGTTTTGGGTGCGATTTACAGCCTCGTAACCCAATTTCCAGCAGTCTTCATCTAACAGTTCTTGGGCACACCCTCACATTTGATGTCAAAGTCCATTGTTTCAAAATTTGCGAGGAATTAAGCTTTCTGTTTGAAAGTGAAATTCTGTGCAATAACCTGTCTTCACGTAAAGTTGATTTTCTTGGTCGTCCTAATTGCCCCCTGTCCCCAATAAAATTTGTTTCAGAAAATCTTTTCAAAGTTCTCTCAACAAGTAGAAAGGCCACATGGTACTTTAGCAGCAACTTGGCGCATAGAATAACCTTCTTCCTTCAAACCTTCTACCTTTTATTCTCAGGCAGATATGAAAATTTAACCATGATTCCAATATTTTCCACAAACGCACTTCAAATTGCTTTCAATACACTATTTTCCACAAGCACACAATTGCATTTAATACAATAAACCACGTTTCACCTTTTTCTTTCAACCCATTATCGCTACTGCTCTCTGATTGGTTGAAATAACGGAACATTCCATTCCTGGAAAACGCTCATTCATTCTTACAGTGACCTTGTGCTTTCTTGTCAAAGAGTTTTCAAAATATCAATGAAACTATTTACTTCAGATGAAATTTACAAACAGATTTGAAATCAGCATGAAAAAATGCATTAAAATCAATAACAATATTTAAGATAGTGCGATAATTTCATAACGGAAAATGAAGTAAAACACAAAAATTACGCAAAAAAATTAGTGTGTTCATGACTTTTTGCCACCACTGTATATATCTTATTCCAATTTTCAGACATTAATAAAAGTATTTTTTACTCCTCGAATCAAGTTCAAATACATTTTTTAAAGCTTGTAGGGAATGATACTTGATACTAACACAGCCTTTTCAAATATTAATTCGTTAATTAAGTTCTATTTTTGAATTTTAAAATTATTTTGCGTTATTTCTGACGAGGTAACAACTAGTTACAACAGATGGTGCCACCAGAGTAGGAATTAACTTTTATTATTTTATTATTTTTCTTGTTTATATTGATTTTGAAGGATTGTTTAGACTATATTTTGCTCTGCTGTACTTGTAATTATTTCACGGTGATTTCCATTTTTCGCAAAATACGTTGCGGGGAAGGGGGGGAGGTAGTGTATCTGCCAAATGTATCCACTGAATAAAATAGTGTAAAATGCTTAAAATTAAGTTATGTTTAAAATTAAAACGTTTCATAAAATTAAAAATAAAACGGTTTATCAGTTATGTAGAGAAAAAGGTACAATTTCCCCTCTTTTTTTATTGTTATTGCATTTTGTACAAACTCAATTTATTTCTATTGATTTAGTTATTTTTAGCAAGCTCATAATCCTTACCTGAAGTAACTTATGTAAATACCAAAGAACTGAAATGAACTTCCTTGTCTACTTTACTCAGAACCTATACAGTTGAGAAGAGATATTTATTTTTTTAAACAACGTTATTTCCTAAATTGGGATATAAGAACTGTGGCAGCTGTAACACTAATTTAATCTGAAATAGGATTATTTCGGGTTTAGACTACGTTCAAATTTTAAGCAAAAATTAAATTGCAATTTTTATTATTTTAACCGCACAATATATATATATATATATATATATATATATATATATATATATATATATATATATATATATATATTCTGTGTGGTTAATAGCGAACTTTTTTTAAACTAATTTATTCTGAATCAGTAGTTAAGTACCAGAAGGAATGTTTGGGTAGAAGTTCCGACTCTTTTGTCGGAAAAAAAATGTTGAAGGTATAAGCATTTAAGATTTTGAAAATGACCAAATTTGGTCAAACAGATTTCTTTTTATGTTATTGAAAATATGGATCTTTTGGTTTTCAAAACATGCTTTGTTTTGTTACTTCGTTACATAGAGGCCAAGTTACAATGAATTTTATAAAATTAAAAAAACAACTGGAAGTGGGTCTTTGATCTGCCAAAAGTGGATATTTAAATTGTTCGAAATCTATCATGGCAAGTCTGATAGCTCAAAATGTTACAAACGACTTTGTATAAAACTTCTTGAACTTGATATTTATATTATTTTCTAGAGAATGTATTAAAATATTTCTTATTGTAGGAATGTTTTTTGAGTTATGGCCTGCTATATAAATAATGGTCTCTTAAAGAAAGTCAAACTTCTTACAATGTTTACTCAGTCAGCTCTAAAATTTCCAAATTTTAGTAAAACATTAAAATTTTAATACATTCTCTAGTAAATGCATCTTATTTGTTTTAAATATACTTTTATCCAAATAAGTTCATTACTTTTTACTCTAGTTCCTCTGCAATTTTTCAAATCAATTGGTAAAATTTCAATTGTAATTGTGATTTTTGTAGAATTTAAAACATTTTTTTATATTTATTGTTATATATATATAGTTAAATATTAGTATTTATTGGTATTGATTCCCCTAAAAAAGCATTTATAATGTTTAAATATGTTATTTCATAAAAAAAAGTATTCTAAACGTGTTCGGATACCTTAAGATTTCCTTTTTCTTTTGGTTCGACCACGAAAGTCATTACCGAATAACGTATGCATAGTCGAAGAAGTATGCAACTGCATATAGCTGTAGATGATTATAAATAATTTAGGTGCTGTGGATGGTAATTGGTATTTTCAAAATCATTTTTATGACTGAAGATTAAAGTGGATATATGTTTTGTTAATTTCGAGTGTTTGCATCTCCATCAGAAAAATTTTTTAATTGATCATTACTCTTCAAGTTGCTTCGTCTGCATATCACGTATTCAATTCTTGAATCAAACAGAAAAGGGGTCTCAGGGGTGTTAACTTTGTATAGAAGGCTGAAAATATAAACTATTTTCAACTAGATACAATTTATTTAACATTAAAATTAAATTGTGCGATTCTTTTACGCAATATTTATAAAGGAATGAAGATTCAAATATGTGTGAAATGTTTAAAATATAGTCATAATTTTAAAAATTAAAAGCATAAGAATGTAAAAAAAATCTTTAAGAAATATTAATTAAGTTTTACGTTACGTATGATATTTTCTAATAAAGTAACTCCAATCACTAGCAAAAAGTTGATTTATAAAAGTTAAATATATTTTTATTACACAATAGTTATTTTTATATTAAAAAAATATAATTTTTTTTAAATTTTTCTGTTAAGTTTAACTTTTTTCTAATTTTTTAAAACGCAAAAGATGCACAAATTTAAAATTAGGTAACGTTTACAGAGTATGATACATATTTGAACTCTATAAAGTTTTAAACATCAAAAGCTACTACATTAGAAAATAGCATGCGTAACGTAAAATTTACATATTTATTACACAAATGCTTTTTATTTTCATATGCTTATAACTTTTTAAAATTCTGATTATATTTTAAACATTTTAAACTCTTTTGAAACTTCATTCATTTATAAATAATGTGTAAAAGCATCGAATTATTTAATTTTATTTTCATAGAATTGTATATATTTGAAAATTGTTTAAATTTTCAGTTTTGGTTACAAAATTAACACCCCTGAGACCACTTATTAAAATTACATAATAACAATTTCTGGTTTGTAATAATTTCGAGTTAGGTTCAATGGCTTTTCCACTCCTGTTGCATTTGGATCCCCCCATTCAGGAATCCCAATGATCAGTGAGATTTCAACCTCAACCAACATGAGAAGGAGGTACTGTGACAAGTTAATGCATTCTAATATATATATATATGTTACTTTATCCTATATTGACTTAACAACTCATTTAGCCACCAATCCGGTATAGTGGTTAGTGACGCTGACTTTGGGTCCTAGGTTCGAATCCCGGAGAAAGCATGAGTGTTTGTAAATGTACGAGTATAGCGCATTCGGGGCATGGGGGTACTCTAAATAGCTATTGAGCCGCAATTCCTCTTGTGAGGTTGGTGGAACGGGAAGAGAGTAGTGGGTGGCCTTTTATCACCCCCAGTGGGTTCTCCGTCAAAATTGGGATGTAATCGAGCCAAATCGCACTGTATAGTGCTCAAAGTCACGCCTAAAGACAGGCATCAACGTATCCCTTTGCCACGATTAAATTCGTGGGCCTTGATCTGATGTTACTGTTCATCCACACACACACACACACAGGGGCATAAGTAAAAACAACAACAGCAACTCATTTACTCGATAATTTAATTCCTGAATTTTTAACAATACTATAATAATAAGTTTTCAGTAAACAAGACTAAAGTAATATTTTTTTAAAATATGTTTTAGAAATCAAAGGAGCTACTTGCATTAAAATTAAGTTTTATTTACTTTACTTATATTCCCTTTTTTAATATTACTATGCAGATACCTGATTGAATTCCTTGTAGCTCCACACGTTTCCAACTAAATATTCTTCACATCGTTATGAATGCATAATTATCGACAACTTCTAAAGCAAAATGCTTCTTAGAAGACATGTATTTCGAGTTTTTATTTCTCCAAAGACCCATTCCTTCAATATTAGATCCAGGGAACTATTTGTAACCCACAATTTAGCTCCCTTGTGTTGTCGAAAAGAACAGATAATTATAAATGCAGCATGATAGCCAATAAACCGGAACTGTATTGATTCTCATATTTCACGGAAGATGTAAGGTTTCTCCTCATAACATTCACTTTTAGGCTAGAATAAGTAATTTCGTTAACAGGAATCTATACTTTATTTTCTCTTAGGGATAAGGAAAACGGTTTTTTTTGGAGGGAGGTACTTCCATTTTATCCCAGTCTATATGCATTTCATGTTAAGTTAGTTGCGCTTATAAACCCAATTGAATCAAATGTTGTAAATATTTGTATATATAAGATTTCAAAATCAAATTAAGATGTATGACTACTTGAGAACACATTTCTTTTAAAAAATGGAGATATGGGGATTTTTTTGTGTGGTGTTTAGATTTATTTAGTACATTTTTAAAAAAATATGCTTGAACAAAGAAGAGAAAAATAAATTATTAATACTAAAATAGGAAAAAATTTTGCAAACAATTACATAAACGAGATCCAATTCTGTACAAAAAGTTCATAACAAATTTTCAATTTTGATGTATTAAATTGCCAATCTCGTTTTTGAAATAACCTTCAGAATAACAGATATTTAACAGTTTTTAGTGACACCAAGACTTCAGTAGGTGGTTTGGTAATGCTTGAGACGAACTGACAAGTTCTAGCTGCTGTGGCTACAAAAAGTTTTACAAAATACATACAATTTTTTTTTTTTTTAATTAATGTGAAGTTTAACAGTAATTATTTTTAAAAAAACTGCGAAAAACATCTATTATATTTTAATTTTAGATACCAGCTTATATTGCAGAATATTGACAATTAGCATAGCATCCCGAAATGCTTTTTGAGTTATACTTGAATTTCATTGTGTAATATTGGTTGGAATTTATGAAAAGATTTACAAAACCAATCCCCTTTTATGAAAATGGTTTGTTTTTATGTATATTCGAACTAATCATGTAAAGTAATGAAATAATTCTAACAACAGTTTAACCACACGTTAATTCATTTGAGTGTTCTTGAAAATGGTACATTTTTCTTTCCGCTATAATAAAAAGACATCTTTAAGAAGTATCTGATTTAGTCTCTTCGTATGAAAAGTATTTTAAGATACAAATAAATGTGTATATATATATATATATATATATATATATATATATATATATTGTTGCGAATTTTGTGTAAATAGTGTAAATAATTTGTATTTGAGTGTTTAATGCATTTTTATTACTCTATGTTATATTTATTTCATGTTAAAATTGCACTATTCACAAGCAGCGCCGCCTCTTACGTTATAATGGCGATTCAATGAGAATTTGGCGAAATCTTGGCGGTAGAGCCAAGTTGGCATCATTTTTGGCGACCAAGCTGGGGGCCAATTTGGCGAGTTCGGAACCCTCTGGAATCTTCTAGAAAGTAGTAAATCTCTCCACTAGTGTCACGTTGAATGACACGAGCGGTTATATTTCTAGAAGTTTCTGTCGCGCATATAAAAAGGATGTTCGCCGGTACGGTGATGAGTCTTGATTAAGCCAGCGAGTAGTAACAATTGTTTTGACTAGCGATTAGCTCGGCTGTGCTTGTCAATAATCTTTACTTGTGTGTATTTTTTAAACACTGCTATTGTGTTTGATTGCTGTTGAAGGTGTAAAGACCTTCGGATATATTACCCTGTGAATATTTCCGATGACTCCTGTATTGAAAGGATTGGATTTTCTATAATAAATTCGCATCGCTCTTAAAGAACTGATTATTTCTTTCTTTGTGATTGTTTTTGCATAAAATCATCGAACCTTCGGATCTAAGTAACAATATATATATATGTATATATATATATACTTTTAATACACACTTAGACCAATATTTACACGACTACACTTTAAAATTATTCATGACCAATTAAACATTTATGTCCTATCACACATTTATGTCCAATCACACATTTATGACCAATCAAATGCTTATGACCAATCAAGCAAGTTTTTTACTTGTGGTCTGGTTTGCATCTAATGCCAAGTGGTCAAACTCTAGTGTTAGATCATGAATCGTTTGGATTAACATGGCATTGGTAGATGTTATGAGCAAAATATGAATGTGGTAATTGATATATTAAATATGAAGTCATGCTATAAGATATGGATTGTATTCTTGATGGGATGATCTTTGGTGAGTTTTTAATGATTTACGCTATTCATTTGTGAATAAACTGTGTTTTTAATTTGAAAATTCAATTTTTTAGAAATTTTTAATTTGAACTTTCGGATTTTTTAGTTTGAACTTTCGGATTTTTTAGTTTGAACTTTCGGATTTTTTAGTTTGAACTTTCGGATTTTTAGTTTGAACTTTCAGATTTTTTAGTTTGAACTTTCAGATTTTTTAGTTTGAACTTTCGGATTTTTTAGTTTGAACTTTTTGATTTTAGATATTTATTAATTTGAACTTTCGGATCTCAAATATTTTTTATATATATGCAACTGTTTTTTATACCTATACAACTATTTTAAAGATGGGTGCATCATCTTGGGTGTTTTATGGTTCACTTATATTATGCACTAAATTGTTTTTAAATTTTAATATTTTAATGTTGTAATATCTTTCAGAATGCGATGGCGAATAGTTTAATTTTTCAAGTATAATGGTTTAATTTTAACTTTTTAATTTTTCAAGTATAATGGTTTAATTTTTAAATTTTTTTTGAAATTTGGATATTTTCCAATTAACTTACCAAGCTGCAATAGGGGGAAGGTTGGCGCCATCAAACTAGTTTAACCCCACTTATCGGTCCTAAGTCCGAGATTGCACTTGGATATTTTATAAATTTTTATTTTATTTTATAATTTTTTAATTTGTTTGAAAACGTTGAAATTTTATCTTTTTTTGAAAACGTTGGAATTTTATCTTTTAAATTCGCCATTGATATTTTGAAATGGGATTTAGTATGATAAGATTCATATATTTCAATCTTTTTAATTGATAATTGTGATTGATTTTATATATTTAAATATATATATATATATATATACTAATATCAATCTTATACTTATATATATATATATATATATATATATCTTAAATATATTTATATATACATTTACTGATTTTATCATAAATTAAGACATTTCCTTATATTGAGCGTGAAAATTTATTACCCACAACTCTTCTGGTATATTAATCAATTTCAACTTCAGTCACTGATAAGTACAAGTCCGCTTAAATCAATGATAAATATCTCGAAATCCAGAGAATGGTACTCGTAAAATCCGTTATACAGCGAGATTTATGGATTTTTCGAGTTTTACCTCATTTTTTCTATACATATGTTGTGCTTCAGTATATAATGTACAGGTAATTGTTATGGTAGTTTCGAAAAGAAGTCAATGGAGAAAGACATATAAGTCATTTAGGTATATATATTAATATCTATATATATATATATATATATATATATATATATATATATATATATATATATATATATATATATATATATACAGCCTCTGACAGTAAAATTCAATGAATAAAGTCAGAAAAACCAATCTGGCAAAACTGGCGAATCAAAATGCTACACATATAGCGACAGGTGTTGACCATCTACCTCAAGCGTTGTTCAGTTTTTGATGTTCCCTCTCTTGGGAGAATACCTCTCGGAGTGTAAGCGTGAGCTAGAGGCGTAGGATTAACGAAAGAACTAGAATCAAACATTATCTTAGTATGACTTTATTAAGATATTCATCTTAAACCTTTAAAAAATTAAATTATAATAATTAATATGAGAGAATCTACGATGGCAAAATACGCAACACGCATTATAGATATTTACTTAATAAGACTTCATCTAATTCAGACCACTATCAATAACTGAACCGCCTAATCACTGATTCTAATATTAAATAGTCAATCCTACCTTATTACAGCTCGGAGAATCAATCTGTACTGACTTATGCTCAATCTTGCACTGGTGTGCAACTTGAATTAAATATAATCGATCGCTTATAACGTCTAGTCCCAGTCACATAAAGCTCATTCAGACTTGAACCACGATTCCTCTATTGGACATCAACTTCCTGCCAATTTCCATCCATTAACACAAATTGCCAAGCATTGCTATTTCGTTTACTCAAAGTTCCGATATTTAAAAGCTTGTTCATTTGCATCTTTCATTTACACTTCACTTCTTGGATTTGGTTGGAAAAGTGTTGCCATTAATTGTGTTCCAAAGAACCATAAGGACATGTTAAAAAAAAGACGTGTGAACCCGTTACAAGTTGAGCGTCGTTTTTGTTTTTTGTAAGACATGTTTTACAAAATGCTTGTTTAGTGTGTTGGTTCTTAACTGAGAACAGGAAAATGAATGAACCAAATATCAAATTAAAGTTTTATTCTTAGCTTGGCAAGACACCGACAGAAACATATTCGATGCCTGTACGTGTTTATGAAGATCAAACACTGTTCCTGAAGTATGTGTACGATTGGTTTTCTCGTTTTCGAGAAGGCCCAGAAAGTGTTTCTGACAACCCTTGTAGCGAAAGACCGATGACCTCCGTCAGTGACGAAAACATTGAGAAGGTGAGTAAATTAATTACAAGAGATCTTCGTTTAATTGTGCGCATGATAGCTGGACGATGAATGCTGCAAGGTACATTGAAATTTTGAGTCATTTCATGAAACTTCTAGGCAGGGTAAGAACCCAGTACGCCAGTATTTCTGAAACTTTCAATATTTGCGACCCAATATTCAATCATAATTTTTTTCGCGCCCCCTCCAGACAATAACAATGTATTGAATTCAATAAGACTATACTTTGACAATAAAAGTACAATACGACTTTAACCTCTTAAGTGCCATCGGCGTATATAAACGTCTCACTTAGCCAATGCGCTAAATGCACCGGACGTATATATACGTCTTTCCGAAGTACGATCTTTCTGTGTACTGCTATCCATAAAATTATTCCGAAGTCTTTGGAAATTTATGAAAGGCCCTGACATTGTTTGCGATGAATTTACTTATTTTAGAAGATTTACTTATATATTACTCTTTTTCTACCCCCTTCCCCAATACACGACATGCGCTCGCTTACGTGTTAAATACTGGCTTTGGGGAGATAGTAATGTAATTTTTAATCGGTATTTAAGGGATTAATTATCAAGATGAATGTTAATTTTTGCATATAATTTTATATACGACAAGCCCATGGGGTCACTGGTAATTATAAACTTGTTCTTAACTTAGTGTTGCTAAATAAATTATAAAATATATTGCGCGGTACTGATATATTTATAAGTGTATTAAGCTAACTTAAAGGTGTACTTTATTTTTTATTATATCAGAATGTATTTTGTTTCTTTTCTTTTAATAAATTAATAATTTTTTAAAAAAATAATCTTTAGTTTCCGACTTTTCAATATGCTCGCGTCCCACAGTTTGAGAAATACTGCAATACGCACAACAAGGTTTATGTTTTTTTTGTGTACGACAATGCATACTTTTAAGCAGACAATATCGTCAAACAGTTCCTGGAAAAAGAGGAAGTTGGTGCAAATTGAACATCTACGATTGTTACCAGATCTCAATCTGTACGGAACCTTTCCACTAAACTTCTTAAGCGTCTTTTTGGGGAATATGAATTCGCGTATATTTCCAATCAACTCCAAGAAGATAAACGGGATATGCAAAGTAGATAAGGTATTTAAGTCGAGCGTTGTAAGCTAGCAGTCATGATAAGGAAGGCTATTGAGCCAGCAACAGTAACCTCATTCTTAGAGGATTCTAGAATATTAAGATAGTGAAGACGTCGTGCTGCTAGCCTACTGAAGAACGAGAAAGTTTATCAAGGGTGTTTTTTTTAGAGGTATACAACTTTAAATTGCAATAAAACAACGATGTATTATTCGATTGACATGAATTTTTTTTCGAAAGATAATCTTGTGGCATTACATTTTAAATATGATCAAGCAAGGTGGAGATTCGTCGAATGGGCCCAAAACGAGATTGCCGTTGTTCCCGATTTTCATAAGCGAATTTTGTTTAGCGATGAAGCGCACTTCTGGTTGAATGGCTACGTCAACAAACAAAACTGCCGCATTTGGAGTGAAGCTAATCCACAAGTGTATGTCGAAACACCATTACATTCCAGAAAAACTGACTGTTTGGTGCGCTTTATGGGCTGGTGGAATCCTTCTTCAAAAACGATGATGGCCACAATGTTACAGTCAATGGTGATCGGTATAGAGCCATGATTACTAACTTTTTCTTTCCTGAATTGAACAATCATGATGTCCAGGAGCTGTGGTTCCAACAAGACGGCGCAACATGTCACACAGCTCGTGCCACAATCGATTTATTGAAAGACACGTTTGGTGACCTCCTAATTTCACGTTTTTGACCTGTGAATTGGCCTCCAAGATCTTGTGATTTAACACCGCTAGACTATTTTCTGTGGAGCTATGTAAAGTCATTGGTCTATGCGGATAAGCCACAAACGCTTGACCATTTGGAAGACAACGTTCGTCGTGTTATTGCCGATATACGGCCACAAATATTGGAAAAAGTCATCGAAAATTGGACGTCCAGATTGGACTACATCCGAGCCAGCCGTGGCAGTCATATGCCAGAAATCATATTTAAAATGTAATGCTACAAGATTATCTTTCGAATAAAAAAAATTCATGTCAATCGAATAATGCATCGTTGTTTTATTGCAATTTAAAGTTCTATACCTCTAAAAAAACACCCTTTATAATCAGCGGTAAATATAATTTATGTACGCTTAGAATAAGCGTTAGTTTAGTCAAATTAGTTAATGTTAATGAAAGTTTTAATAAATCGAATACGTGTATTTCTTGGACCTCTTATTTCGGTAGACCTTACTTGATCTCGAGCAAAATAATTAATTAATTGCATAATTCGTAATTTAATTTAATATAAAAGCTAAATCCCTTTATTTGACGTAACATAGAAATATTACATGTTATTAGAGTTTTTTTTAGACTTGAAATAATAAATAATTATTATTATTATACAAAATGGCTCTTAGTGGTTCTTTGCCTCAAATAAATCTTGGTTTCCAGGGTGAGACCCAGGGGGGTCTCCACAAATTCTCCAGGCTTCTTTCTATTCCCACGATTCAAACTCGCTATGAAATAATAGAAATTTAGCGATAATTCAGACATCCAACGAAACGTGATGAGGCTTTTGAACTCCATCCCAAAAGAAGACTACTTACAAAGTTTTTAGGACATGTATAGCAAATATTGGTGCATAGTTATGGGAGGTGACTATTTCGAAGGACAGTAAGTTTACTTACGTTAATATTTCATCTATGTTAATGTTACAATACTATTCACCCAACTTTATTGTTAGTAATTTATTCCATCTCAAAACTAAGTAATATGTATGTGAGAAATGTTTAAATGTTTTTACCCTTAGTATTTAATTAGATTTTTTAGGAAACTTAAATATACATGCTTTTTTATAATCATAAGTGATATTCTGATTTTAAGGCTTATTAGAGTTATTCTTTTCTTTTCTTCCGTTCACTTACGTATACGTATTTGTATGAAAATAAACTTTTGATTTTATGAGATATTGTTTCCAAGCATAACGATTAATATTAAAAAAAATTTTAAGTCATTTCCTACTTAGATCAACAAAGAAAAATTTTATTTTATATACTTTTTATTAAATAGTTACAATTAAGATAAATATGGATATACATATGACAGAATCACTACATTAGGTAGTATAATTAATTTCTATTAATTACCATTAAAGTGTCGTATTGTCATTCAAAACAATCGTATATTTAAAAGTTCAGTTCAACTGAATGCTTTAAAACGTGAGAAAAAAAACCTTTTCAAATTTTGACACAAGTCCCCAAAAGGGTCACTAAGTCGCCAAAAATGATGCCAACGTGGTTGTATTTGTAATTCTTTAAATAATTAGTTTTAATCAATTAATTTTTATTAATCATAATTAAATTATTATATTGTCATCCAAAATAATCATGTTTTTAAAATTTCAGCTCAATTGAGCGCTTTAAATGTATTTTATTAACGATTGAAAATTCTACCAAGATAAATAAATAAATTAATTAATAAAAAAAATATAATGACAGTGTAAGTTAATCGTATGAATTTAAAAATGTAAAATATTTCTTTATCTTGGTTGCGGGACTTCTAAACAGCTAAGTTACCAAATTGTCTGAAGACTTTTTATTTGGTGAAATATATATTTTGCCTTATTGTAAAATCTGTTAACCAATCAAAGCACTAGAAATTAAAAATACTATCTACTGTATATTTTAAAGGATTATATCTGGTTTTTCAAGTACTATAACAACCTAAAATAAATTTTGAAATTTATTTTCAAAATGATGAATCTGTTTTTAAATATGCATAATTTGACATTCTAAGTATAAGCATGAAAAAAGGTAAAATATCTGAACTTAATTAAAAAATAACCATTTAAAATTAAAATCTTTAAGAAGAATGCATCCTATACGTGTGACACGAACAATTACACCATAACCCTTTCATATTTTGGTTACTTAACTTTGTAATTTCAAATACGTACTTTTCAATTTAAAAAACAAATTGTATCGTTTTGTAAAATACTCAGTTATAAAATACTTTAAAACTTGAGTATCGTGAAACGTGATTAATAAAGTACTTTCACAGAATGTTTTATCTTTTTATTTTATGAAACCGACATCTAGTAACTATTTTCTAAGTTACTTTTAGCAATCTTGATATTCTCCATGATTCTAAAATGCTTTGATATAGATAAATTATGCATAAATTTCCAGTTTCATGGTAGCTTAAGCTTGTGAATTTCAAATTTAATACATAGTTTTAATACTAATTTAACTACGGATCTCTCTGTATTGGGAATTTATTGCCTAGACTGGATATATTGTTTAAGGGAGAATCTATAATATAATCAATATGTAAGTTTATACCTTTAAAGTGGCTATCTGTGTGTGTATTTCGAGCAGTAGGAATGATTTCAATAAAAGAATATTAGACTTCGGACTCCAGACGTGGTTAACTTCAAATGGCTTGTTTTTAATTTAATATTCAATAGGTACGAGTAAACCATTTATTTGAATTTTTACAGAAAAAAAAAGTATTCTTATTTCAATAACAGTTATATAAAAAAACATTGCAAGTATTATTTCAAACCAGGAAAAGAAATAATATCAGTTTATATTCAGATTGTGTATATATATATAATGCTAATGTTACCTTTAAATATAATTTTTACCACAAAAAGTATTTAGAAAATAAATAAATAAATTTAAACATATTTTATGCTCTGGTGATCCATTACTTTATTTTCTGTAGGTTTTCATAGGATTTCAATTGTTTGAATTAGCTCTTTAAGAATTATTAGACATTAAAAAAAACCATGCGAAATATTATTTTTTGGATCCTAATTTTTATGTTTTCCTTGTGGTGTTTTTCAGATTCCGTTTCATGATCTCAATGAAAGTAAACAAACCGATTCGAGCCCGAACTTTTTGCAAGTTTCGTGATTGGCAGCAACTGCAATGCAAATTGAACGACTATTTAAACTCGGCTCGCGTTAGTTTTTTTTTAGGGAGAAAGAGAAAGGAAGGAAGTATACGAAGTGTGTTCTAGCTCTTAAATAGAGAGTGGCTGGTTGGCTATGCAACTGTATGTTGCATCACCATTTTAAGATGATAAATTCGTTTTAAATATTAGACTGTACGAAGACAGTTTGAATCGCAAGTCTGATAAATTTGATTTTTTTTACTAAGATTTTATTAGTCAACGTATTGTTTTTGATCGCTCCAGTGACGAGCACATTGACTTTGTCCTCGATTATTAATAAAATTCATTTTTAAGAAACTGCTTTCATCTTTATGCCCCCTCGACACAATTTTCACTGCTTGCTTTACCAAAGCTTGGGTTAGTTTACCAGGAAGTGTAACAAGATTAGTAATAAAGGTGTACTAACTAAAAAAGTGGCCGTTAACTTATACACGACATTGATTATATGAAGTTACAATTATTTATATTTCTAGTGCCCCTCAAGGCACATCGTGTAGAAAAACTAATGGATGTGGAATATGTCGAATATCAAAATTGTCCTGTTGACGTGATGTGCAAATTTGCACAATGGGGCTATGGTGTCGACTTCACCACTTGACCATGGTTCGAAATATTAAGATGTCCGTTGCCAAATAACCCTCATGTTTCTTGACATTACTACTTTAATAAGCAATGCATAATTCAAAAGTATCTCGTAAGAAATCATTTGGGTAAACCGAAATGAAAATGTTTTGTTTTCAATGTTTTCTTTATCAGATGAAAATGACCGACTTCGTATAAAGTATGGTCTTTTGCTTTTTTTCAAAGCAGGTTTCTGTTTTAGCGAATAAAATGAAAAAAAAAAATATATGAAAATTCAACAGTTAAATGCATCCTTATTAACAACTACTTTTTAAAAAGGTACCTAATTATTTATTTTTCTCTTAGTATACACATTCTTCCGAAAATTACGTATCACTTACATGGAACATAGGAATAATAACAGATTCCTTTTTCGAAATGTTTTAAGGTATCAGACTACGTTCGGAACCGTGATTTTGCAAAGCGCATAAATGGATATTTTTCATGATATTTAGTGTCACTTAGATTAGAATATATGCATAAAATTGCTTTAAAGACATTTTGACAAAAAAATTCATTTAAATACAATATTTTGGCAAAACATTAACTTAGAATAACCTTTTTCTAAATGTTCTCTTTTTGTGAAAAATACTTATATTATAATAATATTTTGCTTGTATATAGCTCAGACCTCTCTACAGAGGCTCAGCTAAAATTTTTGAAATACATAACTTAGAAGTGAGTTTATTCATATTTTACGACAACATAGGGGAGCAGTTTTAAGAAAAAAAACGCCAATAATTATTTCAATTGGTGGTAACTGAAAATAACGTGAATTTTTCAAAAATTCTAGTTGAGCCTCTGTAGAGAGATCTGAGCCATATACAATCAAAATAATATTATAATAGAACCATTTTTAACAAAAGGAGAACCTTTAAAAAAAGTATTCTAAGTTAATTTTTTGCTAAAATATTATATTTAAATAATTTTTTTGTTGTCAAAATGTCCTTAAAACAATTTTATGCATGCATTCTAATCTGAGTGTAAGTGACATTAAATATTATGAAAATTATCCATTTATGCGCTTTTTTAAAATCACGGTTCCGAACGTAGTCTCTCTCAGATACCTTAACCCTAATTTCTTATATATATATATATATATATATATATATATATATATATATATATATATATATATATATATATATATATATATATATATATGTATATATATATACTTATTTTAGTACACATTCTCACCATACAGTAAACTTAAACTAATTGCACTTTATATGAATTACATAATCTCACAATCAGTGCAGACTCAAGCATTAAAATCTTTCACTATGTTTTGTGTGAAAAATCATTCAGTAAAATTTTCCTGAAAAATTGCAAAATAATTTTTATTACTAGAACGGGGGCATCAATTTAAACTTCTCTAACTTTCATATTGTTACAGTGTTTCACTAAGAACTATTCGCTTTGCGTGTAACAAAAGCAAATGGCGAATCTCATAGGTCTTCCATTCCTTTAATAAAATATGCCGATATACTTGTTAAAACACTTTCTAGTTAATTTTGATTTGATTAAAAGTAGTTACGTTTAGTTTTGATTTGTACTAGCAACATAACAACACTCTGAGAAGTAACTTTTGATTATTCGTATTTCCTAAACCCAATTACAGTTCCAGATGTGATTAAGCTACGACTTTATAATAATTTTTTAGTAAGAAATGACAGAGAACAGACATAATCATTTTTAACACACAGGACATATTAATAAACACAAACATGTGATAATGATGAAAATTTAAGATAGCAAACTCAATAGAATATTTTACTTTTTTTACAAAATGAATACAATAATTGCGCATTTCATCTTAAAGAACATCAAATGAAGTCCAAAATGGAGGTATAATTATTGTTTTGCTGTTATAACATGGGAAAAAATCCTCCGAATTCTGTCTTATCTGCATAAATGCAAGAACTGAATGAATAATTCCGAAATCAAACTGCTACAAGTTTCTCAAAGTTTTTTTTATTTGTCTTTTTCTGAGGACCATTCAACCCCATACCTTTTTAAACATGCCATAAAATACAAATGTACCTTTTATCATTCCTTTGAGGTTCATTTCTGTCATTGTTTATTTCTAGGAATGCCTCCCGATATCACCATTTATGCAAAGAAGTAAAACTTGTAGACGATTTGGGTTGTATTTCTGAATAAATGTAAATTTTTGTACACGAGTATGTAAAGAAGTATGTTGCTTGAGCATGAATAAAATGAGTATTAATGAACATGGAAAGAAAGCCCCCTCGAAATAAATACCAATGTGTCTTTTTTAAATCAGATTTTTGTCTGAAAAGTAAGTAATATCTATAAAACTTCCACTCTTATTCCCAGAAATTAATTTTGAATTCTTATTGAAAGAAAAACTGAAAATATTTCAACCAGCAAATGATATATAAAATAAAATGCGTCTGCAGTTGTATATTTATGACTTAAAAGTATTAAAATTTTCTATAACAAGAAAAAAAAGTATTTTTTATTGTTAACAAATACACCCTTGGACATATCTTAGTAAACTACTTCATTTAAATGCATGCAATTTTAAAGTAAAACTTTTTTTCTTTCATATTTAGTTTTCCCAAACAATTTTCTGGAATACACTTCCAAGACTTAGTAAACAATTCTTGAACTTAATGTCAACCTTTATCTAGTCACCATACTTTATGATGCAAAGAAAGTTAACATTTATTGTGTATTAGAAATTGAAATCTGAAAAATGAGTACAAATTTGTTTTCTTATAAGAGAGAATAGATATAGAAAGTTTCTTTTTTGTAAATATAAAAATGTGTACAATGTTGAAACTGAAGTCATTTCAGAAATTATACAGTCAATTCAAAACTTAAGGTATCCGAATACTTGTGACAAGTTCTTTTTTTCTTTTAAATGGAGATATTGAGATTATTTTATAGTTTTGAGGTTTTTTTAATGTACCTCAAAACCATCGAAAATAAAAATATGCTAAAAAAAAGAAAGAACAAAAAGATAAAAATAATACAGAAAAATATGCTAAGAAAAATATAAAGAAAAACATGCTAAAACTAAGACAAGAAAAAGCAATTATTATTACTAAAATGGGAAAAAATTGGAAAATATTTACAAAAAATTACATAAAAGCGCCCATTCTGCACAAAATGTTTTCGAACAAATTTTCAATTTTGATGTGTTGCTTTAAAATTCATTTTTGAAATGACCTTCAGGATTAAGATATTTTAATTTTTACAAACTAGAGCTCTTTATCTCACTTATTATAGAAAATTGCTTACAAAAAAATGATTATATTCACAAAAGAGACTGTAAATTTTAAAATAAAACAGTGATTGATAAATATGAAGGTTAAAACACCTGCTTTTATACAGAGCATACACAAAAAATTTCAGTTAATCATTTTCAAAACATTTGAGCAATCGCTGTCCCATTTTGAGCATTTAAAAAAACCCTTTTCGAGTAAAACGTTTAAAGTATTGACATCTTGTTTAAAGTATTGACATCTGATTCAGCTTTTGTTTTAGTGATTGGAACGTAATACGCTTGATATATGCATAAAATTAATAAGATGGCCTATAAAATAATATCATAAAAAATTTGTCAATTTGTGGCAAAATTCACAATTTTAGAGTAGTAAAAAAAAAAGTCCTTAATTTTAGTCCTTAAAATTTAAATGGATATTGATCTCTCCTATGTATAATTTTTTGTTAAATATCATATAAATATCATCTGTTTATAAAATAGATATTACATAATTATGTATAAATAGTTGAAAATCTATTTATGTAACTTCTTACAATTCTGACCAATTCTGAGTTCCTAATTTGTAAGATTGGTAGAATTATTGATGCATTCATATTTTGGTGAAAATTTAAAAACCTCAGTCGAATTTATAAGTATTCATACAGAATTGTTGTGTACATAATTATTTTAAACTTAACAAAATTATCAAAATAATATTATTGAAAAAAATTGTCGAACGCTTAACCACTTTTCTCATTATAAATTTCAGAAAAATGTATTCCAGTTTAAGGACGATTTTAGTTACAATTAGTTTTAATACCTTATACGCCTTTAAGGTTATTAATTACGTTCGGAATATTACTTAAAAAAAGCATATAAATCAATTTTTTTTATATTTATTATCAAAGATTTAGAACATACTCATAAAATTATGAATGTTAGTACAATAAAAAATGATTTAAGTACAAATTTTAAGCAACACATGAAGAAATACTGGCATATTTTTAAAACATTCACTTTTTATGGAAAATATTTCTATAATAATATTTTAGCCATATATAGCTAACCCTTCTACACAGAACCTGCACTAGGATTTTTGAAATACAAAGCTTCGTAGAGGTTTTACTTATATTTTAATACATTAGATAGTAGAGAAATTTTAACAGTAACATTGATTGATATTTCAATCGATAATATATAACTCCGAAAATAATGTGTATTTTTCCAAATTCATATTCAAGTTCTGAGCAATCTACATATTGGCAAAATATTATAATAAAATATTTTACCCTAAAGGAAAATGTTTTAAAAATACGTCATTTGTTCTTTAACTAAAAAATAATAATTAAATAATTTTTATTGTAATTTTCTTATCAACCAGTATTATATGCATATATTCTATTTCAAATGACACTATAAATTTGAAAACTTTTTAATTTAAAAGCTCTTAGAAAATAGCGATTCCAAATGCAGTAAGCCATCAGATTTTTATAAAAAAATTAAATGATAATTCATCAAAAAAAGTTTCCCCAAACTAAATTAAAACTTTAAAAAAAAATAATGTGAAAGTATTGTTTGTTAAAAAATAATCTCATCTATTTTAGAGTTAGATACGGATTTATTCCTTTTTTTCTGTTTATGAAAAAATGATTTTACACGTTTTTCAAGTAGATAAAGCATTTTTCGTATTATCTTGTTAAAACATGTCTCGTGTTAAAGTTATTATTACTTTTTAAGTTAATACAAAACTAAAACTTTTCCCGCTTAAGCAAACGAGTAATAGTTTTAGGTAACTATCTAACTATTGCAAACTTTGAAAAAAATATATTCTAAGATATTCTTAGCTTTATAACATTACTAAACAGATTCTTTTAGCCATAGGAAAAATTTCAACAATGTATCGAAGCATTACAAGTACTGCTTGGTAAAGTTGAATAATTAAATCAGCTGGTCACATATGTTGTAATTGTTTAAACAACCTTAACTATTAAAAACTAAAATTATCGATATTTGCAATCTGGAAAAATCAAGTGAAAGTGCAAAAAAGGCAATACATAAAAGAAAAGAGTAATAAATAAATGTAATCTGAAAAAAATAAATGATTTTTGTGAGAATAATGTGTTTTGGTAGAAAAAATATATATTATCCAAATCCAGATTAAAGATAGAAAATTAATGGCTTATTATTACGGATCTACCTATCAGAATGTGGTAAACTGTTCATCTGTAGATTGGAAAACTCTCCGACATTTCTTGGGTCTAGTCCAATCGACCGCACATGCGCGCATTATTCGGCAGTCTCAGACGATTAACTTTTACACTGACATCATTAGTAAAGGTGTGGACGCTACAGCAAAAGGTGTAGTTAGTCTTTTGGTTAACGGAATTTAAATCAGTCACGCATGTACAGCCACGTGTTCAAACATAATGGAATGCTGACCACCCGACATTAAATTCTATTCTCCAATGGTAAAGAACTTTAAAGGAGACGGGAACTTTGTTATCTCAAACTGCTAAGCAGCCTTAAGTTTTCGTGATAGAAGACACTGTTGATCGTGTGCTTGTTTCATTTTGTAGGAGTCTTGATAAGTCAATTAGAAAAGCTATTGACGACATTAAATTCTGTTCGAACACGTTGATGTACACGCATGATTGATTTAAATTCCGTTAACCAAACTTCGCACTTAAGCTTTTACTGTGGCATCCACTCTTTACTAATGAAGCCAGTGTAAACGTTTATATTATGCGATTGCCGAATAATGTGCTCACATGCGGCCGATCGAACTGGACCCAAAAAATCTCAGAGTGTTTTCCAATTCACAGATGAACAGTTTATTACATTCTGATGGGTAGTTTCGTAATAATAAGCCATTACTTTTGAATAATTTAAATCTGGACACCATGTACTATGTACTAGTGCATGCATCTTCAGCAAACATACTTACCTTGCTGTAAAATTTGCGCAACTTCACTATCATAAACTTGCAAATTGCTATGGTAAATGACAAAACTGTCAATAAACATTTTGGCTTTCTTTTTGTCACTTATTTCCTATGTTTACGTTATACCATCTCACTTTGTCAGGGCCCGAAGTTCGCGGGTATAGAGGGTTTGGAGAAGAAGCATACATGATTTTGAAAATAGCTATTTTCATTCTATCTGCTACACTTTATAAAAATAACAATTTTATAGCATAATTCTGAAATTTTAACTCTTTATCTGACATATAAAAAGTTATTGAAAATCACTTAGCATTTATCGGAGCTTCTTGTGACAATTCTTCTCGAGCCCCGATAGCTCTGCCAGCTCCAATGAAATTTACTTTCACAACTGGTGGATTCTACGACGAATATTAATTTTAGAACGCGTGACATCTCAGTCGTGATTAATCTTATTCTTATATTTAGGGTTTAACAAACAACGATTAACCATTAACATCACATACTCAGCGTTAGGATTTAAACAGCAGTTACTGTTGCATAAAATCAAGTCATCTTTAAGGAAAGTAGATTTTAAACTAAAATTACAGTTAAAGAATAATTCCCCCAAGAAGATTAGTAGAAGAAATCGAGTAGTACCAGTTACCACTTCAACCCATGCATTCCTTTGCAACTGCGTTTCTCAAACTGGGGTGTGCGTCCCCTAGGGGAGCGTGATATACTTTTGTAGGGGGCGCAATCATATCAGAAAGTTGAAAACTGAAGATTATTTTTAAAAAAGAATTACTCATTTACAGAAAGAAAGCAAACCAAAATACATTCTGACATAAAAAATAATAAAATACACATTTACACTGACAAAATACACTTCTAAATGAACTGCACAATGTATTTGATAATTAATTTATGAATATCAAATTAAGAACAAGATTAATAATTACCAGTGAATCCATGGGTTTTTGTCATATATATAATTTTATACACAAAATGTAATACTTATCTTGATAATATGTACGGTTTATAATTTAAGTCGCATTGTTACTTTAATGTCAAAGTACATTATTATTGATTTCTATATATTTTGTATAGGGGGGCGATGAGAATTTGATTCAAAATTTGTTGCATGTATTGAAAGTTTGAGAAGCACTGCTTTACAGTAAATAATTATAACAGTGTCCTTTGATACCATGAATTCTGGATAAGCCTGTTTTCCTCGTTTTACAGTTAAAGGACTCAGAAAAAGGTGGTCGATGTTATACATTTAACACTACCTGTGGAACACGTGAAGCTAGGGGTACGAGTAACTTTACTTCCCCTTCTCCAATGAACTGAACTCGTTGAACACCCAACCGATGATGTCATCAGTCGGTACTGAAAGGCTCGTCATCAAATGGTCAAGAGACCAAGCACGGGTTTTGAATAAATATTAGTAATAGTAATACAAGACACTTTTTAAAACACACACACAATTGAAAAATACCCTTTTATAGTTAATCGGACTAAGTTGTAACTTAATATTTTTGTCGCCAAATCTGGAAATGGGTTCTGGAATTAGTTGCCAGATGCGGGATGGGATTTGAAAATGGGAAATCGTTAGTCCTGATGATCCTTCTCAGGACAAAGGAACAAAATTATTAAATTATTGTATTGTCATCGGTCCTGGACAAGTGAGCAAAATTTCGAATTAATCTGACCTTTTAATGTTGGTAAAAATTGAGTTCAAGATTCCGTTACATACAAGTGAAGCTTATAAAAGGGTGTTAAAAAAAGTTAAATGGAATTGTGGCGATCAAATGTTTAGTTAAAGTGGAAGTGAGTGAAATTGTTTCTATGTTTATATTTCTCTTGTAACAATAATTTGATATGACTTTTTCCAATGGGGCTGTATTTTACCTACTTAGCCTTTGCAGAAGCGGTAAATCCCTAAATGTGAGAGCCATTTCATGGTGGCACCATCTAGTGGTCTAGTTTAAATTTGGCGGCTGGAAGTAATCTTAATTCAATCTCTCGTCGGATGCTAAATATTGCCGAGAGTATAGGACCAAATTGATGCTCTAGGGATCTTTTACATGTCGCATAATCATAAGAAATGCTTGTGTACGAAATTACCCTCGGAAAATCTATCGACTCTAACCGGGATAGAACCCACAACTTTAAGATTATGAAGCTACCTCTAAGCCATCGGAGCCTACCGGGGATTTTACTTTTTTATCTAAATATCTGACATAAAGCCGCATGTGAACTTTTTTTTAAACAAAAACTATATTTGCGTATAATTTAAAAAAGAAACTTTTTTTAAATATTTCGCAGATTTATTTAAAATTAGATAAAATATTTATGCTCATTCGTTTAAACCATTAAATTTTTTATATACATATAAGTAAAAGAAAGAATCTTCCTTTACTTCTCTTATTAATATTTTATTGCGATACAGAGTGAATCTGCGATAGTATGGAACATCTGAACTGATAATGAACACATTCATTTTGTAATATAACAGATGTGATTTTTTTCAGTTCGTCGTTTTTCTTTTATTGCAAGTGTTGCTAATTCCTGAAATTTTAATAAATTCTTGTGTAATATCACCCAACATAAGCGATAAAAACTGTTGTTTTTTTCCTAGCTAAAAGGTAAATGAATAAATGAATATCTTTCCTTCAATGAACAAACACATTAAAGTTTAAATGCATTTTAGTCTCAAACTATTTTTTTTTTTATGTCTGCTTAAACTTTAATCAAGTCTTCGTCTTTACGTAACACCTGCACACGATATTTACTTCAATGTATTCAAGAGCTAAACAACTTAATTCTCTAGCGTTTATAAATTCTTTAACACCATGACAACATGATCTTGATGACTAAAAGGCTTTTTATAAACAACCAATTAATTAAAAGCCTTTCTCTCCTGAATGAAAGGCGGGTAAACAACTACAAAGAATACAAATTTTATAATGGGGAGTTAATAATAGAGGGTTTTTTTTTCCATGAAGTAGTGATGGTTGTCTAAGTTTTGTTTTGTAAGTATTTCTATTTTTCTGAACCGAATCTAATTGTTTTTATTAATTTAGAAACGCCTCTTCCTTTCTATTCCTAAGCTTATGTTTATTTGCATTACGTAGTCTGTTAAGTTTATTTTTTGTTTATATTTGACTGGTTGAAGTTGTGATCTAGAAATTGTAGCAGGTGCAATTAAATACAACAACGACTTTTTAAAACTCAAATATAATTTTTGGACTCAAATCGTGAATTTAGTTACAGAAAAAACCCTATATGTACAGGAATAGGACGAAATAATAAGAACATTTGTGAAAATTGTTTTTAAAAAAATCATTAGTAAGGGGCCGCACTAACTTTGTAATGAAAATCAGCTTGTGCATTTGACTTGGGATTGACAAATAAAGGCATTGAACAAAGTTCGTTGAAATATGCATCCATTCCTCCTCCAAGACCGTCTCGAGTTCAGATAGTGTGCGTGAAAGAGAAACAGAGGATGAAGTTTGTTCTATAAAAAAAACCTCACAAACACTCAATGAAGTTCAGATTAGGTGACTGAGGACACCACTATAAATGTTCCACTACATCATCATGTTCATGTAACAATGTTTAAGACATGCAAGACATGTGAACAAAGGCTTTGTAATCTTGGAACATAGGACGTTCTCTCAGAAAGAGTGTCTGCAGCATAAGGTGAAGATGACCTGCTAAAATGCTTCGATAATGGTCGTTCGCGGTCATCCCCCTCAAGACAAAGAGATGATCTAATCCAAGGGAATATATTGTGTGTCCCACACCATAACAGAGTACCCTCCATGTTTCACGGTTGGAAGCAGCCAGTCAACATGACATGCATTTGCGGGTCTTTACCAGACGAGCACAAGGTCGGTGTTCTGGAGAATAATTTAAAGGAGGATTCACATCAGGCCAGATGACTGGTTGTGTCCAATTTAGATGGTTTCGGAACCACTGTAGTATCTTCACAGCATTCCATGCTGAAACTAACGGTTTTGGAATAGCTATTCTGCCATGAATCTTCGCAGCATACAATTCCCGTTGAATAATATGTACGGATACGGGTTCTGAAGGTGGAAATTTATCTCAGATATTATATATTTGCGGCAGTATAGTATCGCGTTTTCAGGCAAATATCCTCCTCAACACACGTCTGTCATGATCCTTCAACATCGACTTTAGCTTATTGTGCTTCGCAGAAGACTCCTTACTCAGGTTTATGTAGTCTGTCATAATCTTTGACACAGCAGTCCTTGAAATACTCCCACGGCGAGCTGATCTGGACACGGATGTTCCAGCAAGGTGAACTCCAACTATCTTGCCTCTTTTTGCGTTGGAGAAGTAGGACATAATCACACTTCGCAAGGAGCAAAATTTTCTAAGCCACTCTCGCACTGCCAAATGCTTAACTGATACCTTCTTTTTCGCAGTCACTAGGTGACACGCTGTTTTGACATATGGTGGCCGCTTATTAGACGGCCGAAGGACGACTCATTTTTAAATGTGGATGTTCCATTTACTTTGTCCTATACTTGTATATTTTGATGACCTGAGTATTAAATGGGCTAAATCCATAACTGTCATATGATAAATACTATTACGTGGTCTCTTTTCAATTCAAAACTGTAATTGGACTTGTAGATGTTGTTCCACTTGTACAACTTAGGTAAAATTTGACTACTGGGTAAATACGATCAAATGTTAAGATTCTTCAAAAAGGTTTCCAAATTTCAAAAAAAATACTTACATATCAAATGTGTATTTTAAAATCAAATACATTTTGTTTACACGTGTGCGTTATTGTTATTAATACTTACTTTTTATAAGAAAGTTTTGTAAAAAGCAAAAGTTGACAATTGTGAAGCCCATGAATGGATTCTTTGGAAATACAGGATTGCAGTTATGTGACTCTGACGTCACAGGAATTTAACCCATTAATTATGTAGTATCCAGTCGTTCTCTAGCAAAACGCCATCTTCGCGCGCAGGCGCAGCTAAGTGAAAGTAGAATGAATGACGCTGGATGTCACTGGGAAATGGAACGCGAAGCGTTTCTCCATCCCATATCGAGTTTGTAGTTGAGTCCTTGTGTGAATGGGCCTGCCTGAGTGAGTGTGTCCTTATTGGTCGATCGAAGGTGGCAAGGGGGCGTGGCTACGAGATCGAGGATTTTCTTCCATACGGTTTTGGCGGGAAAGTCAATGTGATGTCTAAAAGGCTTTGCTGCGGTTGGTCCATGGCACTGTGAGAGTAGGCACTCTATTGGCTGCACTGAAGTATTGGCATATATCA
The DNA here is from genome assembly GCA_019973935.1 of Trichonephila clavipes. NCBI lineage: Eukaryota > Metazoa > Arthropoda > Arachnida > Araneae > Nephilidae > Trichonephila > Trichonephila clavipes. The sequence continues at coordinate 40,171 of BMAU01013587.1, forward strand.
AAGGGGAGGTCTAAAGAACTAGCCTGTGTGGTGATGCAGTTGAGTAAACTTAAATTGAATTTAAAAGATAATAAAAATTAAGAATTAAAAAATAAAAATTAAGAATTTAGCAAGGATAGTGGTCACTCGCCACCCGGCAAGTGACTAAATTAATTGTTAGGGGGGATTGTAGGAGTTTAGGAGGATTCTCCTAGGTCTCTTGAAATCTGGCATAGGAATATAATTATTGAGCATTTTTACATTATCGTTATCAATATTAGGTAAATTATTAAATAAGGAAATAGCCAGCTTTTGAATATAGTTTTTAAAAGGGGGAATTTTAGTATCTTCATAACTTTTAGAATTTCTGGTATATCTATCTGCTCTTACTATATTTCTGATAATCGAGTTCGTGAAAGTAGAACCGAAACTCTTGGACTTTTAAGAAAAAGAGAGAAAAGCGAGCAGAGAAAGACGGAGGTTCGCGAGCAGGCGTTCCCGTCGAGATTTCATGGAAACCCGTCTGTTAGAATAGCTACCTTTTTAATTAATTTTTGTTAAAGTTTAAAATAAAGTTAAAGAAAAGACAAATGTCTTGGACCCCTTGTTGTCTCCCACAAATTATGGGGGCTCGGCCGCGATCGATAAAATTTCGATTTGAACCAAAGTTTGGACAGTGAACTAAAGCAGCGTCCGTGAAGGAGACGCGCCGCCATTTTTTTGGAAACTTCGTTCAACCTGTGTAGAGGTTGAATACTCCGCCTGTGTAGAGGCCGGGATCGAAAAAATTTCGATTTTGATCAAAGTTTGGAACATGAACAAAAGCGTCCGTGGAGGAGACACGCCGCCATTTTTTGGAAACTTCGTTCAACCTGTGTAGAGGTTGAATTTTTAAACTTCGCTCAACCTGTGTAGAGGTTGAATTTTTAAAATTCATTCCGCCTGTGTAGAGGTCGGAACTATTAACAAAATAACCTGTGTAGAGGTGAATTTGTCATCGAACTCTGAATATTCCGCCTGTGTAGAGGTTCGAACTATTCACTAAACACCTGCGAAGAGGTGTCATGTTAATAATTACCGGAACTATATTACCTGCGAAGAGGTGAAATCAGTGGAATCAACGTTTTTCTTCAATTATTGGATACATCGTACGTTCGAGCAACAAGGGAGCTAGAAAAAAAAGGTAGGATCTTTCCATATTTTTTCTAAAATGTATAAAAACGCTCTTAAAGAGGATCTCATAAGAGTTGTTGAGGATCTAGACGGTACTGCGGAGAGTACGGACACCATAGCTAAACTAAAGACTAAAATTGAGAAAAGTAGTACATTTGAAAGTGATCCAGATTTCGTTAAAACTTTAATTCAAAACTGTATAGATGAGAGGGTATCGCGAAACGAAAGAGAGGCAACTCTAGAAAAACAGAAGATTGAGCTCACTAAACTTCAGTTAGCACAATTAGAAAAAGAAATCGAACTTCAAACGGCTAAAAATGAAGCATTAAGTTTAAATCCTGCAGCTAAAGTCGAAGAGAAACAGTTCGAAACAAACATAGAAAATATGATCAAAAGCATTAAAACTTTATCTCTTCCTGTTCCCACCAGATCTGAAAATTTTAATCTGTTCTTCCAATCATTAGAACGCCCATTTTTAACCAAGAAAATAAATGACGAATATAAATCTGAAATTTTAATAAATCTTCTGGGCGAAAGAGCTCATAATGTCTTACTGTATATTAAAAAGGAGGAATTAAATGACTATGAAAAACTAAAATCTATAGTACTCAGAGAATTCCAATTAACTCCTCGCGAGTGTTTAAACTCATTTAAAAATGCTGTAAAATCATCAGGCGAGACATACATCCAATTTGCTGCAAGATTGACAGCAAACTTCCAATATTATTGTTCGTTAAGAAAAGTTAATTCCTTTGAATCTCTATGTGATCTTATAATTTCTGATAAATTATTTGAAACTTTAAATAAGGAAACCGCAACTCATATTGGCATTCGAGAAGCAGAAGGTTGGTTTAGGCCGATTGATTTAGCTAAAGAGTGCGATATTTATATTTCATCTAAAAACGGATCACGTAAGGAAATTCCTATTGCTTGTGGATATACTGAAGACCCCTTTAAAAATAGACCACGAAACTTTAAACCAGAGATTAAAGAGAACTCTCCCCAATATCTTGAAAGAGAAAATAAAAATTGCTATATATGCGGTGATTCATCTCATTACGCAAGAGACTGTGAGAAGCGTTTTAAGCTTAAAGAATCTAACGGCCACATCCATAATAGAATAAACGCGAATACTTTGAAAGTCGAGAGCGAAAAACAAAATAGCGATGAGTTCGCACAACTTCAATATGTAAACATTTTTGTGGAAAATCAGCCCGTAACAGCCTTGATTGATTCAGGTTGCCAGATCCCAGTTTTAAATTCCTCACTAATTAGAGTGCACAAGCCTTCCGCAGAGAGAATAATATTAAGCTCATGTTTTGGCGAAAAGCGTATGGTAGAAGTTAAATCGATAAATCTTTCTCTAAATCAACACTCTCCCGGTCTAAGTGTTCGAACGGCAATATCACCGACCTTGACCGAAGAATTTATTATACATCCCAGTGTATATGCTGAAATAAAGAAACTAGGCCACGCAAAGAGCGATGTTTTATTGAATGAAAGTGGATCCTCTTTGGGCGCTAATTCCAGTGCTTATTCTAATTCTATTTTTTATGTTGCAAATGTGATAGAAAACTCTAGTTATGATTTGACACATGTTAAAAACTTTAATATTAGAAATGATTTGAGTTCTCTAATTAAGAATTATAAACCTAATAAAATTAAAAGTACTAAGTTAAAAATGTGTATTAAATTGAAAAATGATATTCCTGTGTGTCAGAGAGCCAGATGTTTATCTTGTTCTGATAACCCTTCACCTATGAAGACTAAACAAAGACGGTTTGCAATGCTCCGACGAATCTTCCAGCCCTGGCAGTAGAAACGGAGGTAAAAGAGAGATCGTTTTGAACAGACGTCCAGAACTCTAGAGAGGAAAATATCGATGCGTTCAAGCAAAGAAGAGTTTGTTAAAAAAGACGTTCTTATGCCTGATGGATCTGATAAAGACCGAGATAGCAAAATAAATGATTCCGTTCATCCTACCGTACTATCGTCATCTCAGAATCATGCCATGCCTGTGAAACAATGTTTTCCCTTGGAACCTTCCGGATGTCGAAGAGATGCCTTCACATGATGGAGAAACTGTCCAGTTCAGCGGAATTATATGTTAAATCTTTGTGTATTTGTAGTATAGTCCTTGTCTGTTCCGTCTTTTTTTGTATGTTTCAGATTCTCTGGTCTCCATGGAAGTACCGCTGCGGACAGCGTACAGTCAGGCTGGCCGGATGTAGTATCCAGTTGTTCTCGAGCAAAACGCCATCTTCGCACGCAGGCGCAGCTAAGTGAAAGTAGAACCGAAACTCTTGGACTTTTAAGAAAAAGAGAGAAAAGCGAGCAGAGAAAGACGGAGGTTCTCGAGCAGGCGTTCCCGTCGAGAATTCATGGAAACCCATCTGTTAGAATAGCTACCTTTTTAATTAATTTTTGTTAAAGTTTAAAATAAAGTTAAAGAAAAGACAAAGGTCTTGGACCCCTTGTTGTCTCCCACATGTATAAGCCAACGATAAATAAAAAATTAAATCGTGAGGCTTTGTCAATAGTGCTGAAAAAGTTCCAGTTCGTATTTTTGTATTTTTTATGAATAAATAGCTTATTTTATTTCAAATTTTAATTAAAAGAAACTAAAATCATTAATATAAGGCAGTTCTACGAATAAAATATAAAATTAAATGTTTCTCAATTTGTGCACTTAATTAATTATGTATTTGTTTATTTTTTACGATTCCACAGAATATCCCACTGGAAATGTAAGCAAAAATAATAATGAATTCAAATGAACTTTATCTAAGTATTGTATTAACTGTAAGCTTTAATTCCACTAACTGCTGAAGTTTTCCCATGAAAATATAATAATCAGGCTTCATATTGAAGCCAAATTTTATTCGAACAAGTATACGTACAAGGACTGCTCTTCAGTTACAGAAATATTTTATTAAGTTGAATTTTATACTAAGGGAATTTCTCGAACTATTGGTAAGCAATTGAATATCTTTCACGCACGAATTACATTTTAATTGAAGTATCTACAAATTTTAAACTGCTCTTAAATCGTAACTAGTCATTCTTAGGATATTTTGTGGAATGAAATACTGGTTAGCAAATGCTCTTTAATAAGGAAACAAAATGGTATACTAAGATAGTTAGTATGAATAATTAATTACTGAAAGGAATCTTGCACATTCTTCGATTTTGTAATTAAAGCAATTCCTTCTTTAAATTGGAAATTAATCAAGAGTTGTTGTGCAAACCAATATTACTACCATTTGTTTTCATTGTTAATTTTTCTTGTAGAACATATGCTTTTAAGAGAAATAAGTGGGTTGAAGAAGCTCAACAATTATTTCGCGCGAGTGCAATGAAACTAATATGGAAAGGTAATTAATAATGAAATTATATACTGATGGTTTAACGTAATTAATTTTAAGAGAAATTTATTTTTATTTGAATTAGAAGTGCCGAAACCAGTTTTTTATGTTACCCAATGAACATATGTGAAATGTTCGCTGTGCATGCTGGGATTCTTTTCAGAACTAATAGAATTTTATCTAAACTTAGGTCCAATCACAACTCCTTTTGATGGTGAAGTAGAAGCTATTAGAACGCCTATGCAATAATCATTGTTTAGAAAGAAGGCTTTTGGTAATGTCGTTATATCTTCTGACTCCATTTATGCAGTACAAGCTGTAACATCTCTGAATTTTTCAAACTGTATTCGAATTAAAAATTGTGTAGTTAATCTTGGATAGCTTTTTGAACTTAAAAAAAGAACGTTATTTTGCAATGGGTTCTATCCCTTTGTGATATCTAAGGAAATGAGAGAGATGATTTTCTCGCTAAAAAGGGCACTGGCACTTTTCAGTGCTTTCAGACAGGAATCCTGTACTCTTCTATAAGCAGAGTTATTAAAAATAGGATGAAGGAGTTATATGAAGGTATTTATACGAACAAATATGAGATAATTCTTGAAGGTAGACGCTAAATGAAATCCCAGATCACCCCAGATCGCATGGGGTTTCTGCCTTCAGGCTGAAAACCGGGCATCACTGCCTTGTGGGTGACCTACATATATTAGTACCCTTGGTACCCTTTGAGCTACTTTCTTTCCTTATGTATTTTAAAAGATATATCTTATCATTTTATTTAATGTTTCTATCCAAGAAAATGTTACAAGATGAAATTTTTCACATACTATTCACACAGTTTTAAAAATTAAAATTTTTTTGAAAAAACTTGGAAAATTTTAAAATCCTACTCCTTTTGTAATTATTAACTTTTTAACCTTAATTTATCGTAACATACTTATGAATGTTATAAACAACTTTAGGGATCGATTTTGCAATAACTTAATTCGTTTTTAAAAAAAGAAATAAAACGTTGATATGCATGCTAAAAATCAACGAAAAAAAGACAATATCTCTTACATTTTAATTTTTTCTAAAAAAAAGTATTCAGTTTACAGCAAAATGGATCCCTAATTTTGTTACATGCTTTATATGCAACACACAGGAAAAAAATGGAAGTAATTGATAAATAGTTGTGGAAGGAGTAGCATTTTGAATGCACTAATGTTTCGAAAAACACAAACTGAGAAAAACCGCTTTAAAGTTTATAATTCTGAAAAACTATTATAATAAGCTTGAATAAACTTAAATACCTCTTTAAGATATTAGTTATATATTTTTCTTTAAAATAATTGCATGTTCATATTTTTTCAACCCATACATTTTTAAGAAGGTATAAATTGCACAAGAAAAATCAAGAAAATGTTAAAACAAAAATTTTTCTGTCATGACAGAAAGTTTAGTTTTTTCTTCACATAATATTGAAGTATTACATTTGTATGAAAAACATGTCAGGAATAAGATTTGAAATAACGAAATTATTAATATAAAATGCCTTAATTCAAAAATTTTACATGCACACATTTCCCAAAGAAGAAAAATTACATTATTGTATTGCCTCGGAAATATTCTGCTTTATATACACTGGCCTCAAAAAGTTAAGGTACAACATGTTTTTCGAAGCTCACCATAAAAAAATGGCAGTAACAATAAAATGCATAGTTTACATGAATGATAATAACGAACATTAAAAACATTAATGCAAAAACGATTGCTACCACTGTTATTTTATAGAAAAGAACGTATATTTATGAGTGAGAGAAAAATATGCAAATATCAAGCTTTCGTACTTTTGTGTGTAAGTTGTGTTGATTTTCAACAGTTGTTGGCAGTTTCGGTGACAATAGTCAATAGAGTTTAGAAAATGTCTCAGAGACGTCGTTTACCCAATTCGTTACGGTGGCGGGCAGTTGGATGGAGGGAAATGGGATTGTAGCAGGCTGATGCTGCTAGACATCTCAATGTGTCTCGTAGTGTTGTTCAGAGACTTTGGGATCAATACCAATCCGAAGATTCTGTGTCCAGAAGACCTGTTCCAGGCCGACTACGAGCTACAACACATGCAGAAGACCGTTTTCTAGCTCTTTCGGCACGAAGGAGAACCACTACTGTGCCGCAGCTCGTTGCAGACCACTTTCAAGCATCAGGAAGAAGAATCTCCGCTACTACGGTGCGAAATCGTCTTCACAATGCAGGTCTGTATGCAAGAAGACCAGTTGTGTGCGTTCCCCTCAACGGACGACAGTGAAGGAACCGCTTATGCTGGGCAAGAGAACATGTTTCTTGGACGCAGCAACAATGGGCTTCTGTGCTGTTCACAGACGAGTCCAGATTTACAATGGAGAGTGATTCAGGGCGTCTACTGATCTGGAGGGAACAGCGCACTAGATACCATCAATCCAACACTGTTGAAAGACACAGTTATAGAGGTGGTGGAATCCTGGTTTGGGCAGGGATCTCGCTCGGTGGCCACACTGACCTGCATGTGTTCCATGGAGGAACCGTAACTGGTCTTAGATATCGGGATGAGATCCTTGATCCATATGTCCGCCCATAAGCTGCTGCTATTGGTAACGACTTCATTCTGATGGATGATAATGCACGACCTCACCGAGCTCGGATTGTTGAGGAGTATCTGGAGGATCACGGTTTGGAACGAATGGAATGGCCAGCTCGATCTCCAGACCTGAATCCGAAAGAACATCTTTGGGATTATCTTGGCAGAGAGGTTGCTGCTTTAAATCCTCCTCCAAGGTCGTTACATGAGCTGAAACAAGGCTTACTCTGTGTCTGGTCTTCGCTTCCTATTCCGGTGTCCGACAACTTAATAAACAGCATGGGAAATCGATGCCGCCAATGCATTCAAGTTAGGGGTGGACACATTCCTTATTAGAACCCATTTTTGTATTGTTTTTATGCCATTTTACCATATAACACTGTGATGTGCTGTTTTCTCCAAGAATGGACTTTTCCGCAGAGATTGCTTTTTTTTGTTATAAATCGTTTTTGCAATACACTTATACAAATTTCTATGACGCATTCAATAAAAAACTATTTAATGCACATATCCTCCAAATTTTTTGTTTCTACATTCATTCATTTGCAAATTAGACACAAAAACCCGTTTGTACTTTAACTTTTTGAGGCCAGTGTAGTACACATTCTTTTTTTATATTTATTATTTCTCTTTATAAAATAGATTTTTTATCATAACGCTTTTTTTAGCTTTTTTTCTAGAAAGGGGGCGTGGCCGTATTGCCTAATTTGTTTTTAAATGAAGTTTTATTCAATTTCTAACGTTCCGACACGCACAAGTGATATATCAATCGAAAGATAATAATGCAAAGAACAAGATTAATTTAAAATAAAAAAAAAACGATAGGTTTGCCATTTTTGGGGTCATCTTAAAGGTATTTCCTTATCCAAACTGTGTTTTGTGCAGAGAAAACCCAGAGCACTTGGAGATGTTCCCACTGTCTCTGGTAAGATCTATGATACATACTTGAGGGCTAGAGAGCAGTTACAAGCTTCGCAATCTGACTGACTTTCTGAATGTGTTTATGCGTCTGTCTTTCTTCTGTGTTTTGATTCTTTATTTTATTATTATTGCGTGTTTAATTTATCACACTCAAATCTTTTCTACAATATTATAAGTTTAATTGAAGTGTCAAACTGAATGGAATTATTGCTATTTTGTATTATATTACTTAACTTTTTTTGTTTCATAATAATAAAAGAATTAAAAAGCTATTATTTGATTTATACATTTCTTTAATATTTGTAATGATATTTTATTTATCATTATTTTTATTTTTATGTTATTGTCATTTGTGTCATGGTCCGCCTTTTAATTAACGTCTTCATAGGTTCAATCTCTTTAGTCCACAAACAATTTCGAAATCAAATCAACATAAGTTTTCACTAAATAAAATATTAAAACATTTTGTGTGCAAAAAATAAATAACATGTATTAAACATCAAATGCATAGGTGTAAGGACATTTCTGCTTGTTTAATTCATTGAAACCTCAAAATACGTGCACGATGTGTCTTCACCACTAATTATAAGAGATCAAAACTACATATTTTATTAAGCTAATATTTTAAAATAAAAATATATGTATGTGTAATAGTTAAACAGGACATCCATTGCTAAAATATATGCACATATATTTCTGATGTTGATGCAAACATAATTAACAAAACAGAAACTATTAATTTTTAAATTTAATATTACAATTTATATTTTTTCTTATAGTTTATTACAATGGAAAACTTTAAATTGATTGCAATAAAAGTTAAATCATTTATTATTAAAATGTCTTCTCTCTACACCAATAAAAATAATTTTGGTATAATGAACCAAACACAAAGTATTACCCATTTAATATGCTCCTTTCGTTGATATGAATGCGTGTATATTTCACTGAGACATATAATAGCGTGGGAAATTCGCCACACGACACTGTATCTGAATTTTACATCCAATTACTAATTAGAGTGTCATCTAACTGAGCAGGTGGTCAATATAAGCTCATCCAAACTTCATTATATTGTTAGACAGTAAAACTGATTTATTTTATTAATCAGCATCTGTAACTTGAGAGTTACATTCTCTTGAGCTTTGATCAGAGATTCTTAAGAGGATTTGGAACCCCAAAAAATGACTGAACAATCGTTTATTTTTATTTTTATTTAATCTTATTTTTTTTTGCATTATTATCGCTTTCGATTGATATATCACTTGTGTATGTCGGAAAGTCAGAAGTTGAAGAAAACTTCATTTGAAAACAAGCTAAGCAGTTCTGCCGCTCCCGCTCCCCATTTTTTAGAAAAAAAAGCTAAAAATACGTTATGATAAAAAAATCTATTTTATAAAACGAAATAATAACTATAAAAAGAGCGTGTAATATATAAAGCAGAATATTACCGAGCCAATACAACAATGTAATTTTAAATCTTTGTAAAAGGTGTGCATGTAAAATTTGTGAAGTAAGGCATTTTATATTAATTTCATAATTTCAGTTCTTATTCCTGATATGTTTTTTATACAAATGGAATACTTCAATATTATGTTAAGAAAAATCTAAAATTTTGGTCATGACAGAAAAAAAAAATTAACATTTTTTTTTTCTTAAATTTTCTTGTGCTATTAATACTTTATAAAAATTCATCATTTATAAAAATGTATGGGTTGAAAAATTAGGAAAATGTAAGTATTTTAAAGAAAAATATATAACTAATATCTTAAAGTGGTATTTTAAGTTAATTTAAACTTATTATAATTATTTTTTCAGAATTAAAAACTTGAACAGTTTGTGTTTTTCGAAACATTAGTGCATTCAAAATGTTACTCCTTCCAGAAATATTTACCAATCATTTCCATTTCTTTCTTGTGTGTTGTGTATAAAGCATGAAATCAAATTAGGGTTTCATTTTGCTCTAAACAGAATATTTTTTTAAAAAAAATTAAAATGTAAGATATATTGACTTTTTCATTGATTTTTAGCATGCGTATCAACATTTTTTTTTCTCGAAACCGAAATAAGTTACTGTAATTTCTATCCCTGAAGTTGTTTAGAAGATCCATACGAATATTACAAAAAAATTCAGCTCAAAAAATTAATAATTACAGAAGGAGTAGGATTTTAACCATTTACAAATTTTCTTCAAAACATTTAAATTTTTGAAATTGTGTGAGTAATATGTGAAAAGTGTCATCTCGTATCATTCATTTTCTTGGATAAAAACATTATATAAAATGCTAAAACCTTATTTTTTAAATGCATAAATAAAGTTATTCAAAGGTTATCAAGTCCCTTTAACTGGAATTTCACTGCGTGACATCTGATACTTTTTATTGCAGTTGCTGTGTTCTGTATGTGTATAACAAGCATAATTTGAAAGCCTCCTTGGGAAAAAAATTTGAAAATAGAACATATATTTGTTTTTATATGTAATTGGCAAATATGTTATATTAGAAGTGTTAATTTGGAATGTGTGTGTGTGGATTTTGGCATTCTCAAATTCAGGAACCATTTCAACAATATCAGTATTTCATTTTGGTAGACTATTGGTTTAATTTTGTTTAATTTGTTTTTTAATTCTGTTTCTTAAGTTGATGTTTGCATTGACAAATTGTTATTTTATGAGCATCAAATTAATTGAAAATAGTTCCAAGAGGATAAAAAAAGAAAAAAAAACTAAATTTTTTTACTTTATACAATCAATGGTAAATACGCGAATACCTCATTTAAAATCCTGTGTTACCAAACTCTGAGAGGAAGTTTTATTTATTTTTATTTTGTAAAGAATCAGCTTGCAACGACTATATGATTGGTCAAAAAATGGCGTTGCGCTGTGTAAAAAACTGATTTTTATTTTGTGCGGGGAAAAGATGGAATGTTACAGGAATAGAGAGAGAGATGGGATAATAGAATATGTGTGGCACTGTAGTAGATTCATGATGTTATACGTTGTGCATAATTCTAAATTGTGATGTGGGTTAAAAAATAGTAAACGAGATTACTGTGGTAAGCAGAAATCCCAGTTTCAATAAGAAAGACAAATAATTGTAATAATTCCAATTGGAAGACGAAAGGAGGATCTTAATTCAAAGTCGAAACACTAAAGCTTGTCATTGGAATTTTTTTTTTTGCATTGTTATGCGAATACTAGTATCAATACCGATTTCTTTAAAGTTTACTGGCAGTTTAATGGATAATCCTATTAATTTGAGAATAGTTTAAAATATAATTTATAGTTTTCACCCCACAGTCGAAGTTTATTTCTTGCTAATATATTGATTCTACCCACAGGGATTTCACCTGTGGTATCTTTATAATTGTTTGGGCGTTTCAAAAATATCGTTCCAAACAGCGCATTTTAGACCCACATGAACAATCAGAAAATTAGTTCGCGAAAGCAGAAGATTAAGAGGAAAAACGACCTAAAATCACTAATCAGGAAAATGTAGAGGAGTATCGATGTAGAAATTACTAAAAATATAATGAAATAAATCTACCCTTCTAAAAGTCGAGGAAAACTCCAAAGGTATCCTAATAAGTACTAGATCAATAAGTATCATGGACTTTTGTTTTTTGATGTGTTTTTTTAAATATTAGATAACTTTTAATTTTTAAAACAAGTTTCTAGACTTGAATTCAAAATACTTATCATATCTTTATTACAAACACAAAATTATGTGTTGAAAAATACCAATTTAAAATTGTAATTTTATTTCTGATAGAGCACAAAACTGCATTAAAGTTCAAATAAAATGTGAGTACTTTTGACGCCACTGTTAATAATAACACTTCATTTCTTTTTTCTAAACCTCCGGAAGTCATCATATTCTAGCTACACTCATGAACAAAAACATTAGCGCACCAAGAAATAATAGCGGGATTGTAACGAAACTTGGCATGGAGGCACCTGTCGAGAGATATGCAAATGATTAAAAATGAAGTGTGATTGCGCGTTATATATGTATAGTCGGTCGAAGGCGTTTAACGGCGTTCTCCGTGGAGTAGAAAACAGGTAATGAAAGCTTGTTTGAGTGTGCTGAATCGTTTAAAAAGCAAGAGCTGAGGTAGACATGCCATTACGCCGTTTTCGAAGACAATATGAGCAGCTGTCGCAGTTTGAGAGGGGGAGAATCATCGGCATGAGGGAAGCTGGTAGGTGGTCAGCTAGGCGAGTAGCTCGTCAATTAGGCCACTCTGATTGTGTTGTGAGGAAGTTTGGGTACCAGTGGGTCCGAGAGATGTCATTTACACGAAGACCAAACTCAGGACGCACTCGATAGACCAGTCGTCGATAAGACCACCCCATCGTAAGAAATGCACTCGTACATCCAACTGCTTCATCGGCCGCCATCCAGGCACTGGTAGCACCTCCACTAGGGGCCCCTGTGTCTTGTCGAACCATACGAAGGAGCCTGGCTGAAGGACATTAAGGATCATCGCACCCATTACGTGTTCTGCCTTTGACGCTCAGTCATCGACGCCTCCTTTTGGAGTGGTGCCGCGCACGAGGAATCTGGACTGCAGCGGAATGGAACCAGGTCGTATTTAGCGTCGAATCCAGATTCAATCTCAGCAGTGATTACAATCGTGTTCGTGTGTGGAGACCCGTTGTGAACGCCTCAATCCTGCCTTTGCTTTACAGCGACACACCACTCCCACAGCTGGTGTGATGATATGGGGTACCAATACCTACAATACATGGTTATTATTAGTATTGATCCGTTTCACCACGACAGCCCAGCTGTATGTCCATGAAATCCTGCAACCACATGTGTTGCCACTCATGCATCGGCTCCCATGAACCATTTTTCAACAAGACAATGCTCGGCTTCACAAGGCAAGGATGTGACAAGACTGTCTCCACACTGTTACTACCCTTCCTTGGTCTTCCCGATCCCCAGATTTGTCTCCAATCAAGCACATCTGGGATCTTTTGGAACGGCGAGTTGGACATCCCCTTGAGTTTGAACGATCTATAGGCAAGGCTACAGCAAATATGGAACGAAATGTCTCAAGACATCATACTGAACTTGTATGCTTCAATACCCAACCGTATCGAATCGTGCTTTTGCGCTAGAGGGGATTCAACAGGGTATTAAATCATCCGTTCTCTTGCCTTTTTCTCTGAAATAAATAATCCCTTTTCTTTATTTTCTAATCATTTACTTCTACCAAAGTAGTCACTACGTATGTAAAGTTTCGTTTCGTTTGAACGACTTCTTGGTGCGCTAATTTTTTTTGTCCATGGGTGTATTATACCTCTTACCTCATATCTATATCAACCATATCATTTTTGTATAGTAGTATCCCTAGATTGAATAACTTTAAAGAATAATAAATAATGAATGTGAACTTAAATTTAAAAGACATAAATATCACAGATATAATGTTTTTAATTTATGATTCCTATAACTCTGAGCACGCAATTTTCTTTATTATAAGCTATCTTTTTCTCTAAAATTTAATCAGACTGAAAACAAAATGACCCAGTAACTTTTTTTTTACATTTTTTTGCAATAACTTCCTTTGCATTTGCATTAGTATAGTAAACACATATTTGCTTACAGTAAACATATTTTAATTTATTTTCAAATTATGCAGTATTATTCGAATGCATGCTATTAGAATAATATCAGTTAATAAGGAGTAATATATCCGTGTAAAATTAATATTTTTAATCCTGTAAAGTAATAACAAGCTAATGTTTACACTTTCTTTTCTAATGATTTCTCCATCCAAAAAGGGAACTACCATCAACAGTAACCTTCCCCTCTCAGAGAAATTGCGAGGTCATTCACAACAAGTAATATAAAAAAAATTAAGTCAATATCTACTTAGATCAACAAAGAAATTTTTTATTTTAGCTACTTTTTATTAAATAATTACAATTAATATAAGTATGTATATACGGATGACAGAATCGCAACATTAAGCGGTAATTAAATTTATTAATTATCGAAAGTATCACATTGTCATCCAAAACAATCGTGTATATAAAGTTTCAGTTCTATTGAATGCTTTAAATTAGGGAGAAGGGGGAATCTTTTCAAGTTTTGACACAAGTCGCTAAAAATAAAACCAACGTGACTGTATCTGTAACTCTTTAAATAATTAGTTTTAATCAATTAATTTTAATTAATTTTATTAAATTAACGTATTTTTATCCATAACAATAGTGTATAGAATACTTCAGCTCAAATGAGTACTTAAAAATATAAAAAAAATCATTTTCAAATATTGGCACAAGTCACCAAATGGGTCTCTAAGTCACCAATAATGATGCCAAAGTGGCTGTATTTGTAATTCTTTGAATAATTAGTTTTAATCAATTAATTTTTATTATTATAATTAAGCTCCTGTATTGTCATCCAAAATAATCATGTATATAAAATTACAGCTCAACTGAGCGCCTTAAAATGTGTTTTATTAACGATTGAAAATTCCATCAAAATAAATATATAGAGAATGTGAGCTAATAGTAGGAATTTTAAAAACAGAACCGAGTGGACGAGAGCCGTTTGGAATGGAGAAAATGACTCGAGAGGAAGTGTAAACCATTAGTTTGATCACTGTTTTACGTTATTTAAAAAATAGTTTTTTATACAGTCTATTGAGAAAGTGTTTTGTTTTAGAGATCTGTGAACTTTTCTGTAGAATAACTGTTTGTTATCCCATTGACCTGTTTTATGAGAAGCAATTTTTTACCGGTCACCTTGGTTTCTGTTATAACTCTTCTAATGTGAAAAGGAGAGAGAGAATTCCTTTTCCACGTGAAAAACATTGATTGAAAAAGAGGTGCCATACTCATCTTTACAGTAACTAATGCCTAAGAAGCTATAAAACACTTTTTTAAGTAACTGCTTGTGAAGAGCCTAGCTTCCACAATATCCTTTTAATTGAATTGATGGTGGGGAGAAGAACGTGTGTTTGTTTTCGAGAGATTTAGAAATATGCAATGCAGTTAGTGGCAGTTGAAACGTGTATACAGATCCAATTGATTATATTGTCTATTACTTTTGTTATGTGCGGCAAAGGTGAATCGAGGTTGAATTGCGTGATGCTACTTATTGAAGAAGACTCATTTTTTTGTAGAACTGAAATTATTATTAAAATTTCTGCTCCTACTAAGTTAACAATTGCTTTATTGTTGTCTATATAAAAAATAACTATCTAATATATAGAAGAATATTTTTGAAATTAATGTCTCTCTTTCAGTTATTACTTTGAAATTTATAATTTTTCAATTATGACAATGCGTAAAATTATTCTAAGGTAAGTACTTTATTCATGTTTTTATATATCGATATCCCAATTTTAAGGTTTGTTAGTTCATACTTTTTTTATATAGTTATGAAAATAATTTCTCTCGAGCTGAAATAAAACTAGAAAGATACAAAATCTAAAAAAGTGCTAGAAGTATCCGTTAAAGTTCTGATAATCTGAAGATTGAAAATTTTCCCCTGATAGACTCTAAATAAATGTCTATTCAAAATTTAACCCTATATTTACCGCATTGTGATTAGCTGCAATTTTTTCACGCAATATTTTTTATCACTACAATGAAGATTAAGGGATGTACATAAATAAGGGTATTAGGGTATTTAATCCAATAGAGTTCTAATTATTTAAGTTGGTATTTTAATTTACTGTCAGTACACAAAGGTCTAAAATATTATCATAATACTAAAAAAAAACCAAATGGCTTTTTGAACGGAGTTTTAACTCTTAAAAATGCTAAATAACCAGAGAACACTAGTATTTCACAGCACAAAAAAATTATTTTTATAAATTATATAATTTTTAAAATTTATTTAAATTTTTATACTTAAAATTAATTTGATGATATTCAAAGAAACACTTTTTCTATTTTCATTAATGCACAAAACTTCATTACACTTTGTGCATTTTGAGAGAGGTTTCGATTGAATGTTTTTTGAAGTAATGTATCCTGGGGTAGAAATACTGTATTTCCTATACAAGAAATACTGCACCATGAGTTTTGTTTAGTCTCTTGACCGCCATCTTAAGGTTTAGTGAAAATTCCAGTAGATAATTTGCTGGCACGTCTTCATCTGAATTACGTGGTCCGTCGCCAAAAGCCCTCGTGTAGCTGAATAGTGCGACGTTAATATTCCATCAATCAATCAATCATCTAAAGGATCATTGGTTAGTGCATAATTGCTTTCAGAACTTAAGTTATGTAATAAATTCCAAGCCTCTTGAAGACTGAGCTTCATTCTTCTGGACAATCTAAGATAGTGCTTCTCAAACTTTCGCTATTGGCGACCCAATTTTCAATCATAATTTTTATTGCGCTTTTCTGCTAAAGGTACAAAACGATCTTAATTATAAACTGTACAAATTAACAAGATAAGTATTAAATTTCGTATATATTTGTTACTTTTAAGTAATATTTATTTTAAGCAAATTACTTTTAAGTAATAGGATAATTATTGTTATTTTTCTTTTCTCTAACTTTTAAATTGGAACAGATTGCAAAATGATATTTAATTAAAAATTTATTTCCTTCATCATCCATTTCTAAAAGTATAAATGTCACTAGAAAAAGAGTCTAGTCTATATTTCTCTCTATCATATCCATCACATTTGTCATTAATATTTACAGCGAGCAGACTTCAGAATGTGTTAAACTGGGATAGCAGGCGCGCTCTCGATACTAACGTTAATAGTCGCGAGAGGTAACTGAGTCACCTCAATGTGTTTTTTTCGTTTGATTTTTTTGCAATTATTTTTATTGTATACACGATAAGAATCACAAGTCCAGTGAATAAATTAATTCTAAGAGAAAATATACTTACCTACTTTCAAGGACTTTTAATTTTTTCTTTGATAATTTGAGAAAAAAGTCCATTAAAACTGAACTAAAATGCTTCAAAGGTGCTTAAGCTTAATAAAAGACACCATCGCAGACACTTTTCGGCTAACATTACAGGAATGATATTTGCAAGCAAAAACGTCATATTGTGTTCAAATTATTGTAGTTTAGCTGTCCTTTGACTTTGAGCCCCGTGTATTCAATATAAAAATATGGATGTTAGTTTTAAAATACGAATTGTGTAAAACGCGTATTTCATCATGCTTTACGTTTCAGAATACCCATAACAATAAATCTTAGCCAAGTCAACCTTCAAGGACAGAACTAATCATACCAATAAGTTCTAAAGTCAAACGATGAAAATGATGATGGCCGACGCAAATCTACTTCCTGGGTGAAAAGTGAATAAGTCTTCCTTTTCTTTTCACAGCTAATGTATAGCATTTCAATAATAATAAAAGTGATGGATTTTTTATCTTCCTTGAATTTTTCTCTGGGTCTGAAATTTTTTTCTGAAATAGTAGTATTTTAGGGTTAAAATGAACACGTAATAATTTTAAAAAATCTATCATCGTGTTATTACAGTAAATCAGACAAAATGGTGTTCTTTTTATTTAGTTATAGGATCAGATAGTTAATGAACGTATGAAAGTGGAAATTTTATTTTTGATAAAGTAATATCCCAGCTGATATATATAAATTATATCAATGTAAATAAGCATTTTTTTATATGTCAGAAAGTATTTTGCTTACTTCGTTCCAGTAAATAATTTTTTAAACCTTTTATTTCCGATATGCTCGTGCCCCCTTTTAGGTTTATCACGCCCCCTAGGGGGCATGCCCCACAGTTTGAGGAACGCTGCTCTAAGAAAAGGAAAAATAATAATAATGATAATAGCACCTTGAAAACCTCTTATATATTATTGTGTTCAATCTCAGTTACAAATAAGGAAATGAAAATGTTGCTACTTTTTGAATCAAATATAGATAGTTCATTTTATTCTGTGAAAAAAAATTCATTCTATTCATATAGTTCATTTTATTCTGTGAAGTTCAAAATTTTTAGAAAACATTAAAATAAAAGAATAAAAAAAAGCAAAATAAATAAGTTAAGCAAAAAGAAATGCTAAAAAAGGTATAACTCTATTGTACTATAATAATGAGGATACACACACAACACAACAAAAACAACAATAAGCTACACGGACGAAAAAAAAAAAAAAAACCACTCAGTTCTTGCTCTAATACCCAGTGTGTTGCCTATACTTATAAGTACCACAAAGTTATTCAACTGTAAAACTAATTATGTACAGTGTTCACTTAAAATAAATAGTGAAATCGTTTTCTAAGGTCTTCACTAACATACAAGAAATTGCACTTTTATCACATTAAATACTTTTTCCAGAACAAAAATGGCAATATTCCCAATCCGATCAAAATGTCAGCTGAAAACTCAACCTCTGTTTTAAAACTATTCGCCTTCCTCACCAAAATACTTATCATAAAACCTGTGGTGCCATGTATCCTGGAAGAGTGGAAATAGAAGAATGTCCCTGCTAAATATCGTCAAAATATTCGTAAAAATGGTTGTTCTATGTAATTGGAAAGTAAGTAGTACTTATAAGTACCAGCGGTGCATAAAGGGCTAAGCGAGAAAAGCTACTTTATTACAAAAAGGGTTTATAATTTTGCAAATATATACGTTGTCCTGTACACACATCTTAAATTCAAAATAAAAGATTTTTGAATATTCGATTCTGCGATCGTAACGCAGTCTGCCGGATCCAATGTAAAACATTCCAAGATCAACAATTTATAAATAAAAAATTAATTAAATAAACATTTCTAAACCGAATTATAAATCTAAACCATTCTCGAGTCCACTGGAACAGACAAAGACTTTCATCAAAATCGGTCCAGCCGTTTAGGAGGAGTTCAGTTTCATACACACGCACAGAAGAATTACATATATAAAGATTATATGAAAAGATATTAATTAAAAACGCTAAAAAGCGTGAATCGTCTGCATTTTCGTAACAATAAAGATCGGGTTTGGCCAGTTTGGCTGAAAATCAATTTTCGACGCCAACTTACGTCTTTTTCAATTCCTACTATTAGCTCACGATCTCTATAGATATTTTATTTGCTTGTTTATTTATTTATCTTGGTGGAATTTTCAATCGTTAATAAAATACATTTTAAAGCGATCAATTGAGCTGAAATGTAATGTACATGATTATTTTGGATGACAATACAATAATTTTTAATTATAATTAAAACAAATTAATTGATTAAAACTAATTATTTTAAAAATTACAAATACAGCCACGTTGGCGACTTATGTCAAAATTTGAAAATGTTTTTTCTCACGTGTTAAAGCATTCAGTTGAAAGGAAATTTTATATACACGATTGCTTTGGATGACAATACGATACTTTGATGATAATTAATAAAATTTAATTACCACTTAATGTTGTGATTCTGTCATACGTATATATATATTTATATTAATTTCAACTATTTAATAAAAAGTAGCTAAAATAATTTTTTCTTGGTTGATCTAAGTAGGAATTGATTTTAATTTTTTTATATTACTTGTTTATAACAATAGCGTTGTTACAACAATGCAAGTAAATGTTGAGTTGTATTTTTTGAATGTTTTTAATTAATATTTTTTAACTAATTGCGATATCGGGTCGAATTTTGAATCTAAACCATTCTCGAATTTACTTGAACCCACACAAAAAATTTCTTCGAAATCGGTCCAGCCGTTTAGGAGGAGTTTAGTGACAAACACACGCACAGAAGATTTTTATATATAAAGATATATAATAATCCCTACATTTCAGTTAACCTTAATAACACCTTTATGCTCATCTGCGCATTAATGCATCAATACATAAAACAAAAAGGGTCCGACGGAGTAGCTTATTTATTAATAAGACACATGGTACTTTATATCCCAATTTGTTCATTCAGTGTTTTAAAAATCAATATTAAAATAATTTCTATTTGTAGAGTGGCGCAATTTTACAGGATTTAGCCAAAAATGTATCATTCTAATGTGAGATTCGAATAATGAGTTACAGTCAGATTCGAATTTTGTGCACTGAATATCACACATCTGACTTTTGTAGTATTTCTATAGAGCAGATTTTTAAGTCTAGCTATGATTTCTCCTATTTTTTTCTATATTTTACTAAGCCCTCATCTTTCTCATTTTCATACTCTACAACTCTGCTTTTATAGCAATGCTCCTTTGCATGCATCATGGGTCTTTCACAAATCATTATTCTCATGTAAAAACTTTGTAAAGTAATCCTTGTAAATAGTTAAAGAAAACGCTCGTCCATTACAAAAGTGCTAGACGTAACGACTGTTTCACTTGCTTCAATCTTCACGCATTAGAACTTAAGAACACTTTCGTTCTAAAAGTCCATACAATTTTTAAAAGTGATTTTCTCTGACTACACTTTTAGTAACACATTAAATAAATGTAAACATTTTATATGATTAAAACAGTTTGTTTAAAGGGACTTGGTATCCTGAAAATGACCCCGATGTGTTTTTTTTTTTCTTTTTATTTAATCTTATTCCTTGCATTATTATCTTTCGACTTTTTATAACGCTTTTGCATGTTGAAAATTAGAAGGATAAAACTTTATTTGACAAATATAAATTAACAAATTAGACAGTTTGACCACGCCTTCTTTTTAGAAAAAAACTAAAAACAACTTTTTGATTAAAAAAAATCTAATTTAAAAAGAGAAATGATAACTATAAAATGAAGGTGTATTATATAAAGCAGGATATTACTGAGGTATTAAAATAATGTATTTTTTCCCTTGTGAAATATGTGTATGTAAATTTTTTGAATTAAGGCATTTTATATTAATAATTTCATAATTCCAGTTCTTATTCCTCATATTTTTTCACACATATATAATACTTCCAAATGATGTGAAGAAAAAAACTGAAATTTCTGTCATAACAGAAAAAATTTTTTTTAAAGTTTTTCTTGAATTTGCTTGTGCAATTGATACTTTCTAAAAACTGGCCATTTATAAAAAATGTATTGGTTAAAAAATACCAAAATGCTATCATTTTAAAGTAAAACATATAATTAAGGTCTCTAAGGGGTATTTTAAGTTCATTTAAGCTTATAATAATAAACTTTTCAGAATTATAAACTTTAAAGTTGTTTTCCTTCGTTTGTGTTTTTCCGATACATTAGTGCGTTTAAAATGCTACTCCTTTCACAATTATTCTCTAATTACTACTTCCATTTTTTTTCTTGCGTGTTTTATATAAAGCATGTAAAAAATTGAAGATCCATTTTGCTGTAAACTGAATACCTGTTTTTTAAAAAAATAGAATGTAGGATATTTTGTCTTTTTCGTTGAATTTTAGCATGCATATCAACATTTTTTTTTTTTTCACCAAGTCATTGTAAAATCCATCCCTAAAGTAGCTTAGAACATCCTTAAGAATATTAGAAAATAATTCAGGTCAGAAAATTAATAATTACGAAAGGAGTAAAATTTTAAAATTTTACAAATTTAAATTTTTTAAAATTGTGGGAATAATATGTGGGAAATTTCATCTTGTATCATTTTCCTGAATGTAAACATTATATTAAATGCTAAAATATAATTTTTAAATACATAAATGAAAAAAATTGTTCAAGAGGTATCGGGTACTTAAGTTTTAATGCCCCGTATATACTTTTCTTTTATTTTTTATTCAATCAACACCTAATAAGGAAATTAAAACTTAGACTATATATAAATGGAATATCTTTAACTGAAATTAAAATGAAGGGGTGGGGGTTGCATTAATTTATTTACTTTCTTCGTGACCATTTTTTGAAACAAATGTATTATATCATGATCTTGAAAATATGTTTCAAAATACAATAAAGCTCTGAAGGAGTGCATAGATAATGGTTAATCATAATTTTATCTTAATGTTATTAAACAAGTTACAAAATATGTATTCAATATAAGTATTTAATATAATTCAGTATGTATTCAATACAAACTCTTCGAAAATCAATATATTTTAGAACATATTTCTAAATAAATTCCAATGCAAATTTATTCTGATTAATGGATTTCAATAGTCTTGATGTCATGTGCAGGCGAGTATATTAATATACTATTCGCATCATACATATGAATGAAAATTCAATCTTCCGAATCAAGTATTTAGAACATTTAGACGCGCTGTTCTTGTAGAAGTCTATATTTCTGGAGGATTAAAGGCCATCTATAACTAAACAATTCCGTACATTATTTAAATTTTCACATTTCACATTTAAAATCTAAGGACTTCACTGAGTACAGCTTATTTTGACTGAAATAAGCGTATTGACAACTGAAAGCCTATATTACCATTTTCGATCTTCGGAAAATGTCCAGGAGTTATTTATAAAAATTAATTCATGCGTGTTATTTAAAAAAAGAGAAAGATATAATTATAATGTTATGCTTGTTCAAAAGAAAAAAACATTTTAATCTAAGTAAACACAGAAAAAGCATTTTTGGATTTGACTTTAAGCATTTAAGAAACTATAACAAAATTTTTATATAAACTGTGAAAACTTATTTCTTTTACAAATTTAAGCTAGGGGAGAATGTTATATCCCCTCCCCTTTTTAATTATTAATCTACCATTCACATAGTTTAGTAATACCAGTTATCATAATATTTTGTTTATTCTCAGAGATAGACTCCTAGATAAGAGAGAGAGAGTTTACAATGTAACGATTTTTTTTTATTTCTAATGGGGCTGCGGATTGGTATTTTACTAATGCAGTTCTAGTACATTTCCTGGGAGCTGGTATTATTTTCTAGTGCAGCACCATATATAGGTGATATACCAATCGCTGCAATGAACGGATGTCGCAAATATCGAATCCCAAGGGGTGTTATAGGTAATTAGCTCCATTACTAAACTATTCGATATGTACAGTCTTGAAACTTTGTATGAATATTCCTTTCATAGAGTAGAGATCCCCTACAAAATGATTTTTATGAAAATCCACCTCCAAGGGGCGTTGAGGGCACTTAAGGAGCGTTATGCCTAATCATTTCCATTTTTATAAACAATTAGATATACAATCTTGAAATTTGTAAGTGGATTTCTTTCCTAGAGTAGAGATCTGCTACAAAATGTGCTTTGTGAAAATCAAATTTCAAGTGGCGCTGCGGAGGCCTAAGGGGCGATAGACATAATTATTTCCATTTTTTAACTATTAGACTTACAGTCTTGAAATTTGGTACCATATACCCTTTCATGGCGTAGAGATCCGCTACAAAACAGGTTTTTGAGAAAACTGACTTCCAAGTGGAGTTGCGGGGAACAAAGAGGAGTTGTATATAATTATTTAAATTTTTAAACTATTAGACGTACAGTATTGAAATTTGGTAAGTGGATTCCCTTTTCTTAGAGTAGAGATCCGATAGAAAATGAGTTTTATGAAAATTAAATCCCAAGTGGCGTAACGGGGACTTAAGGGGCGTTATGGATAATCATTTCCGTTTTAAAATTATTTGACCAACAGTCTTGAAATTTCGTAAGTGGATTCCTTTCCTGGAGTAGAGTTCCTTACAAAATGGTTTTTTTGAAAATCGACCCCCAAGTGGCGTTTCGTAGAATTAAGGGCGTTAAAGGTAATTATCTCCTTTTTTAAACTTTTAGACGTAAAGTCTTGAATTTGAGTAAGAAGATTCCATTCATTGAGTAAAGATCCGCTATAAGATGGGTTTTGTGAAAATTGCTTCCTAAGTGGCGACGTGAGAGCTTAAGGGGCGTTATAGATAATTATTTCCACTTTTAAACTACTAGACGAACAGTCTTGAAATTTGATAAGCAGGTTCCTTTCATTGAGTAGAGACCCGCTACAAAATAGGTCTGGGAAAAATTTATCCCCATGGGGAATTAAGGGGCGTAATAGATAAATATTTACGTTTTTCAGCTACTAGACCCACCTGCTTGAAAATTAGAAGGTATGTTCCTTTCATGGAACAGAGTTCCTCTAACAATGAGTTTTGCGAAAACCGACTTCCAAAGGAGTGGGGTTGCGAGGGATTAAGGAGAGTTATAGAAAAATTCCTGTTTTTGAATTTAACCCATTTACTTGAAATTTGTTGAGCACGTTTCTTTAGGTGAACAGAGTTCCTCTGAGAATGGATTATACGGAAATCAACTCCAGGGGGAAGCGGGAGAGTTATTGGGGCGTATTGATAGACAAAATTCCCGTTTTCGAACTACTAGGACTTTAATAAGAAATTTGCTTAGCATGCTTGTTTTGTTGAATTGAAATCTGCTAAGAAGGCTCTCAACGGGGTTAAGGGGGCGTATTGAAGATAAAAATTCTGTTTTTGCTTTATTAGATATAGACTTGAAATTTAACACGCATGTTTATTTTATGGAGTAGAGATCCATTGAAAGTTGCTTTGGTGGAAATCCACTTGATTGCTGGGTTAAGTGAGCGCAAAATATATTTCTACTTCTATTTTAGATATTAATAGAAATTAAAAATTATAATTTCTGCCCTTTTTGTATCAAGATTCGAGAGTTACAGCTATAAATATATTTTCCAGTACAATCGAATTCTTAATGCCAGATATCATTAATTTATACATATGTAAACAATATATATTTATACAACATCGTGAAATAAACAGTGAATCGAGTGGGTAATATATATATATATATATATATATATATATGAAAGAAATATGTATTATATATCAAAAACAAGAAATAATAGATAATGAACATAACAAGAAATAGCGTAATAAAAATATAAAAGCTGAACATGAAGAACAAAATTATAGAGAATAAAAAAGAAACTACAAAAAAGAACCTAGTGAGTCAGAAAGCAATTTCGGACTTAGGACCGAATGAGTGGGGTTAAACTAGTTTGAAGGCGCCAACCTTCTCCCTTTGCAACTCAGTAGGAAAACCAACTAAAAAAAAAATAAAATAAACAAAAATTCAGAGTATGTAAAAACTCAGAGAGTATGATAAAACCACTCACTACTATTATGTAACAAACTCTTCCAAACTCTTAATGCAGAAAAATCGCAAAACAAATACGTAAGAAAAGTAGAAAAATCCTAAAACAATTACATAAGATAAGTATTTTTCAAAAAATAATTTAACAAAATTTCTTTACTCACAGAGCTTTTACGAAGAGAATCAAGCATCTTGATATCAATGAAAATCAATTATTCACCAAGTTAAAATATTCAAATATACATAAACACATCATTTGAGCTAACTTTTAAACCAGTCAGCAAAGACAGATATCAAAAAAGACGACAATCAAATATGGTAGAATTTGAATTGGTTGATTGCCAAAAATGTAAATTTGCTAGGCTCTAATTTGGTTGGTTGTCAACAATGTGTAAGATATTCAAGATGTGTGTGGAAAAAATGTAAACTGTGATATGAGTGTTATGATATAATCTTCACAGCAAGACCACTAACATGCTGACTTTGAAATCCTATTGTTGTGTGGTGGTTTTGGAATTAGAAGTAGCAAGACGATTAATGTATTTGTGATGAATATAAGTTCTTAAGAAATTAAAAGGGTATTCACATGATCTAAACAACATTGAAATTTTTTTGATATTGTATTTATCTATTTTGTGGGTAGTGAAGTTATCATTTCTAAATAAAAAGTTCAAAATGATATTTCTGTAAATTGATATATGCAAGTTACTATTCCATACAGGAATTTTAATTATATGGAACTTAAACGAATCTCTTTTGTTTTTTTGTCAAAAATGTTACTGATTACATTATTGTTAATAAGATGCAAGTCTAAATCCAAGAATTCCACCCTATTAGAGTTGAAGTTATTTTTAAGGAGCCTGAGATAATCAGGGTAGAACGTAATATTTGGTCTGTATTCACTATTTTTACCTAAAAATTATTAAATCATCTGTATAGCGATAAATCAAGTAAGAATCATATATATATATATATATATATATATATATATATATATATATATATATATAATTATGACTTCTGGAAACAGCCTGTACCAGGAATTTTGTAATATATAATTTAGAAGCGGATTTATGCATATTTTTATCTAACAGAGTTGAGAAATTTTAACGAAAAATACCCGTTTTTGTTTCCATTGTTGGCTGCTTTGAAAATAGTGTGAATTTTTCAAAAATTTCAGTTTAAGCCTTGCATAGAAATCCCAGCTGCACACAGCCAAATGTTATTATACAAATATTTCTCATAAAAGGAGAATGTTTCGAAATTTATGCAATGTTTTCTTCATTTTTTGCCAAAAAACTACTTTTAAATAATATGTTCTTATAGTAATATTCTAAAAACAATTTTATGCGTGCATAATAATTCAAGTGAAATTAAAATTAAAAATCTGGGTTTCGAAACTAGTAGAATACCTGAGGACAGCTTTTCTCGAACTGTTGAGGGGCGCAAGCATATCGAAAAGTCAAGTGAGTGAATATTAACGTTGCATTGTTCAGCTACATGAGGGCTTTTGGCGACCGACCACGTAATTTTGAACCATGGTAAAGCGAGGAGGACGACACCAGAGCTGGCGCCCCCTCTCCTAACTACCACACCAACGGGAGGACGTTTCAGCTTTCGACAGATTTAGCGTGCATCGTTGCCCTACACGGCGGTTCTTTAGTGGTACTGGGCTCGAACTCGTGACAAAGCTAGCCACGATCCGATACTTATACCTCTTGGCTACCACTGCCGCATTGAAAAGTCGAAAGTAAAAGATTGGAAACATTTATCAATTTACTTAAATGAAGCAAAACCAAATATATTCTTACATATTAAAAAATAAAATACATGTTTTCACTGATATAAGATATTTATAAATATATCTGTTCAGCTAACAATATTTAACAATTAATTTCTCAGTACAAAATTAAAAACAAGTTTAGCAATTGCTAGTGACTCCCATGGACGTGCAATGTACAAGCTCATATACAAAATGTAATACTTATCTTGATAATCTGTGAAGTTTATAATTAAAGTCACATTGTAGATTTAGCTTCAAAGTACATTATTATTACATTCAATACATATTTGTTGTATGAGGGGGTGGGCGATTAAAATTATGACCGGAAATTGGGTCGCAAACATTGAAAGTTTGAGAAGTACTGCCTTAGGAACAACAATAATAATTTAGTGATCACTATTCATTGTATGATAGAATCTGTGAATTCTATTACGATATCCGACTATTCTAAAATCATGAATTTTGCCAAAAAAATTGACAATTAGCTTGTGATTTTATTTTACTGACCAGCTTATTAGTTTTATAAAAATATGAAGTTTATTATTTTTCATTCCTTAAGGAAAAAAAAACTACAAGTGTTTTAGTAAAAGCAAATGACACTATGCCATACTTTGAAATGCGCCTTACTCGATAGGTTATTTTTTTTAAAATGCTCAAACGTGTACAGTGATTAGTTAAAAAGTTTTGAAAACAACCAATTGAATTTGTGTGTGCATGATCTGTTTAATTGTAGAAGTGTTTTAACTTTTAGATTTATCAACCACTGTTTTATTTCAAAATATACAGTCATTTACGTGAATATAATCCCTATTTTTTAAGTAATTTCTTATCACAACAAAAATAATACTCTAGTTTTTGAAAAAGTTAAATATATCTTATCCTGAAAGTCACTTCAAAAATGAAGAGCAACGCAGTACAATAAAATTGAAGAATTGAAAAGTTTGTTCGGAAACTTTTTGTACAAAATGGGTCCGGTTTTTGTAATTTTTTGCAAATTTTGACCCCATTTTTTCCCATTATAGAAAAATAATTTCTTTTCCTCTTCTTAATTTTAGCATATTATTCTTAAATTGCATTAATTAAATCTTAACACCACAAAAAATCCCCACATCTCAATTTAAAAAAGAAACCAACTTGTCGCAAGTAGTCGGATACCTTAAATATAACTGTAAATAATCATTTTGGCTAATACTTTTTCTGAAATGGTTGCATGTGTCATAAATCATCTGCAACTGTTTCATTTTGAAAATCTCTTTAATTAATACTACTACCTCTATTATAATAAAGTTTCGGGGGTATTATTATTATAACACTAAATGTAGTACTAGTTAAGAAGTGTTCTTAATAAGTCACGAAAAATTCATTTTCTGCTTTGTTGAAGGATTAGGCTCATTTTCTTTAACGTTCATAACGACAACCTCAAGAAAAGACTGCAGTTCAGGCATTGCATGTTTTTCCCCTAAGCCTTTTTCATCTAAGTTTCCTACTTGGTTTTCTGTAGTGTATTGATACACTAAGGTTTCTGTGTTCGACCGATAGTAGAGAAATGTTCTTTTTTTGCGTTTTTTCTGACAGAGTTTTATCCATTGCCACCGCTTAAGAAGTATAAAAAAGAAAGAAAGTACTTTATCTAATATTCTGATCATGAAGCGAGGAGGTTGCCAAAGATTGATTCTTTTTCTGCTATTTTTTTTCTTGTAGAGGGAATTCTTTGCGGTTAATTCTTTTCGGCCATCTTTGTTTGGAGTTGGATTACTCGTGACAACTTTTCTTTCAAAATGTTGCTGGAAAACTTATAGCATAAAGCAGAATCTTATACTTTACTAGTATGAAAAGTGCATATGAAGTAAAATAAATCAGGAAGTAAGTATGGTATTACAATTTTTTACATTTTTCTCTGAAGTATCAAAAATAGTTGTTAAATTTTTCTCGTTGTGAACATCGATTCATGAAACATGCTAGTCTAAAATTACTTACATTCCTGTCTAAGATTCTGTACCTCCTGTAAATAGAACAATCCAATTGTGTAATGATGGGAGGCGCGGATCATTCAGGAATATTTAACAGAACTTCAAAAATTCGAACTCAGTTTGGTGGAATTCGTTTCTCTTTTCCCATCACTGAGGGGTTGAATTCCTCAGCGAGAGAGTGCCAGCATTCCCACGCCTGGGGTCATTGCACTCATAAATATTGGGGTGCGTCATCGATTTTCCCGCTCTTCAAAAGGCAACGAACTTTGTGCGGTAACTCTGCGCTGGTTCCGGACCAATCAGAGGTAATTAAGTGGACAAGGCAAATAGTCCGCTCTAGAATATTGAAGTGAAGAGTCGTTGAACAAAAAGGGGATGCACCCCCGATTTGGACACACAGAGACAGACTGAACAGATCCCAGACCTTGAGAATCTAGACTCCGCGGGACTCCGGGCGGCAACCATGTCCCTACTCTATCCCACCTCATCTCTCTCTCAAAGCTAAGTTAATTTTTAATCTTGTTAAGTAAATTTATAGTTACTTAAATATGTTATTCAATAAAATTAATTGTTACCACTATACAATCGGACTGTTCATTTAGTGTAATGTTAATTTGTCAATAGAACTTAACTAATTTTAACTTAAGTCATGATGCGATGTTAACTTAAGAACCTGGAAAGTTAAGAAATTAGTATTTTTGGTTAAAGAAATAAAATTAATTAAATAAGTTATCATTAGCGTCGCATCAGTAAATAATAATAAATAAGGAAAAATAAAAAAAGTACTAATTTTAGAATTTATAGTACTTATACGTATTATCGTAACATATTGGCAACATTATATGAAATGAAGCACATTGTTCCCAATTCAACGAATATGCCACATCGGAAATAGGGGTTGCCAACTTGGCGAATTATTAACAGAGTTGGCAACTGTTGCGGTAGTAAGTACCGAATTTACTTGCATTAATAGCTATTCTGTATGAAAATAAAACTATTTAGCAATATTGTAAAAAAATACATGGTTTAATCCAGTTGAAACAAAATTTATGTTTCGGTCATTAGTTGAAAAATCCACAGAATGAGGAATTATCTCTCAAAATTTAGTATAGAATTTTTCAATCATTAATTTTAATTGAAAATAAGTGACATTGCACTTGATATGAATAATATAAGTGTTTTTAAGATAGATTTTATATAGATAGATATATATATATATATATGCCTCGTTGGCACTTGAGTACATTAAAAAAATCTAGCAGAACTCAATATCATGGAAAGAAAAAAAATGTAGGCACATAGATATTTTTCATTATATTTTAAGTTAGTTCCAGAAATCTTATTAAATATGTTCGAAGTTTTTAATGTATTTAAAATCTTTCTCTTGTTATTAAATTGTTTTTATTTTATTAAGTATATAACTTGAAACAATTTAGTATTTCCAACAATATTCGATATATGTATAATAGATTTGTTAAATACAAAGTGTGATACACACATAAAAACACACTAAGTGTGCAGCTTGAAAAAAAAAGAGTGTAGTTGAACAACTGTTTTGGTGATGTCCTCCCACGCACCTCCTCTATCCATGTGGCCAATTTCACTTAGATCGATCGCGCCAGTTGGGAGTACTGCATCATTGAGTGAACACGTGCAACTGCATTCTGCCGGGAAAACGTCAAATCAACATCAAATTTCTTGTGAAACTTAAGAAATCACCCACACGAAAACATTTCAAATATTAACTGAGTCTTATGAATATGTAATTTTGTCTCGTGCACAAGTGTTTGATTGGTATAAGAGGTTTTTCAGAAGAAAGGGGCAGTGTGAAAGATGACCACCTGTGTGCCTAAGGCCAGCGATTACTGACCAATTGCTAAAATTCGGGGTATGAGTGGGTCCCCTCTCACATCAGTGGTCAGACTGTTATTCACCACTACTATATTGGAGTACTAAAAAGACTTCATGAAAAAAAAATTAGGGAAAAAAGGCCAGAAACGGGAGTGATGAAGGGCTGTTGCCCCAAAACAATGCGCCCGCTCATACGGCCTTATCTGACAAGCAGTTTCTGACCAGAACAAATATTAGTGTGGTGGGTTATCCTCCTTATTCATCTGATTTGTTCCAATGAGACTTTGCTTTATTTCGTGCAGTTAAAACTTACTGAACGAAAACCTATTTTACCTCAGTTGCAGAGGTTTAGGCAAAAACGGAAAATCTCCTAAACGCTGAATGAAGCACTGCATGCAGAAGTGTGTGAACGATGAAGGAAAATTACTTTGAACGGAGAACTGATTTTGTAAATGCAATGATTTATTGGATCATTCTCATTTTTGTGTGTGTGTTACACCTCTTACACATACCTATCATATAAAGGAACCTGACATATTACGAACCATAACATTTAAATACACCTGAAACAGTAAAAGTATGGCTACATATGCCGGCGCTTTTCTGTTACATTAATGTTTATATATATATATGCCTTAACCAGGACGCAAAATATTCCTCTATTTACAATTAATTTCTTTTAAAAATTTAACTGGGTCATCAATGGGCTTCCAACTTCTCTTTAGTTACCTAACTATATAGTTTAAATAAAAAAAATGTTATCCCTACGTTCTAAAGTCAAATAAATTTATTTTGTTCTACCAAAAACCAGTTTCTTCTCACGCAACAATAATAAACTTTTATGAACTTATCCAAAAATTCAGTCTTATTCGTTTATTTAACTGTCTCATCACTGTGTCATACTGAGATAAATATTATTTTTACTCCATATTAAGACTTTTAAATAGGACGTTGATTACAGAATGTGAAAAATAATACAATGTGTGTGTGGGGGCTTTGATAAGAAAGATGATCTATGAATCCAAGTTTTTGCAGTGGAATTTGGCTCTAAATAAAAAGCAGTACTTGAATCTAACAGATAATTTTACATCGGTGATATCTATATAAGCCAGTAAAAGCCTCCGGGTAGAAGTGATCATTTTGGTCCAGTGGTATGTTACGTGCTTATGGAACCAAAGATCATGAGTTCTGTTCACCACATTGGTGACCTTGATGCTGAACTAAAGGAAACGCAATTTTCATGCAGCTATCTTGAAGCAATCTACCGGCCGCAAGAGCCTTTAAAAGTCATCAGATCCACTTGATGTAGCAAAACAAAGCCTTGACGCAACAATCAAAGCCGTCAGTTACACCTGACGCAACAACAACAACTCACACGCTCGTCATAACAACCTATGTCGTTCGTTTGCCTATCCGCCGACACACTGGTAAGAGAGTGTGTAGCGGTTGTATCTATATGAGCCAGTAACAGCCTCAGGACTAAAGTGGTCGAGTGGTATGTTATATGCTTACAGATCGGAAGGTACCGAGATCTATCCTGTGGCCGCGGTAGCATAGTGGTATAAGTACCAGATCGTGGCTTGCCTTGTCACGAGTTCGAGCCCAGTATCACTGAAGACCCGCCGTGTAGGGCAGCGATGCACGTTAAATCTGTCGAGAGCTGAAACATCCCCCCGTTGGTGTGGTATGGTAGTTAGAAGAGGGAGTGAAAGCTCAGGTGTAATCCAAGTCACTTGACCATGGTACAAAATTACGTGGTCCGTCGCCAAATGCCCTCGTGTAGCTGAACAGTGCGACGTTATATTCAATCAATCAATCAACCGAGATCTATCCACCGCAGGTTTTTACATACCTGTCTATATTTGATATATGCATTTAAAGTAAAATTTATTCCTTTGGAAAGAATGGGTTTCTTGAAATAATTAACTTCCTCAAAATAACATAAATCTCAGAATTTCTCAAATCTCTGGATTCAAATTATTATGAATATAGTTTAATGTAAACTATTCTCCACGGGAAGAAAAATAATATTACAACATGAATAAAATGATTATATTAATAATTAACCGTAAAATCAAGAATTTTAAAACTTCCATTATTTTTCCATTCATTAGTTTATTTCGATTTCATTCTTGCCGAATTGATGACATTGTTTGTGAAATCACCACGTTCATTTACTGTTAATACGAGGGGTGATTGATAAGTAAGATCTCCAATAGTATAAAATAAGTTTCCGACAAGGTAAAATAATAACAGATGTATCAGAATGAAGGACATGTAATATTCTTATATATTGTTAACTCATTTCTCAACATAGTCACCACTAACAGCTACACATTTGTTCACTTGTTCCATCCCTTCTTCATTCCGTCCATGAAGAAAGATTCTAGTTGGCTGAGGCATCCATTGAAAAACATTAACCTTTCAACGTCTCCCTCAATTTTGGGAACAAACCAATCTGGGCTGTAAGAAGGTTGGGGAACTACTGTGAATTTCAGTTTTCCATTGACGTCCTATGTTTTTGCACTGCAATGAGATCTTGCTTGGTTGAGATGAAAAAAGAAAGATGTTTATTTCCGGTCTGATTCTGCGGATGCATTGCTTGAATGATCGTAATGTTACACAGTACCTGTCGGAATTCACCGTCAATCCCTAAGTCAGAAATTCCGTGTAGAGCACACCACTTGCATCCCAAAAGATGGTGAGCATGGCTTTTTCTTTTGTTTTTGTTTCTTTGTTCTCTTTGTTTCTGTTCTAAGTTTTGAATTTTTTGATTCTCGAAAAACCAGGATGACTATTCCACGGATTGCTTCTTATTTTCTGGGTCATAATGATAAATCAAAGATTCCTAAGTTCAGGCAGCAGTGCTCAAATAGATACACAGTAAACCAGAATCTTTTTTCATGGACGGAATGAAGAAATGGATAGAACGATTGAGCAAACGTGTAGTTGTTAGTGGTTTACTAGGTTGAGAAATGAGCTTACAATATATAAGAGTAATAAATTTCTTACATTCTGATACCTGTGTTTCTATTTTACCTTGTCGGAAACGTATTTTATACTATTGGAGACCTTATTTATCAATCATCCCTCGTATGATAAGAATAGAAGAGAATGGCAATTTAAAATCTTGTAAATATAAGCTTACTTCTAAGTTTATATTCCCATGATTTTGATACCTAGAGAGAGATTAATATTATGAAATTCATTTCCTGAAAATATCACCGATCTTTATTAGAGATAATGTCTTCAGAATGCGACGAAATTTCAACTTTGCTAACTTCTATCATTTCTACTTCTCTCAATTTTCTTACATATCAAAGAAAATTGATTCTTTTGTATATCTCAAATTTTGACTTGTTTTTGCAATACTTTAAAATTAAGAGCTCATCAATTAAAAATGTCTGCATAAATGTCTGGTTCCCCTTGAACTTTGGTATAATTTAACTAAAATATGCGTCTAGACATTGAAGCCTTTCAAAATATATTTAAAAAAAAAAAACGTTATTTTTCAATAAAGTTCAAGTTCTTACTGTACAAACATTTTTTAAATAGCTTGTAATTTATTAAGCATACAAATAATTTTTAAATGATTTCAACGAATTCGCTTAAATATTCAATCATTAACTGACAGAAAAAATTACGAGTTATGTGTGTCGTTTAATTAAACTCTTCTTTTTTTAATTAAAAGATTTGCAAAAGTTTCAGGGTTGTCTGATTGACATAAGGAATAATTAATAATTTTAAACATCATACACATTTATCTGTATTTTGATAGTTTAATTAATGGATTTAGAAGGTTATTTGAAAAGCTTGCATAAATAGAGTAGACATACAAAAATGCGGGATAAATTGTGTTTTGTATACCTGTTTTTCTTTTCACTACAGAAAATTCTTCATTAATAAAATATATAAGTAGTCATATTTAAAAAAAGTAAGTGTAAAGAAGACACAAAGAAAATCCTTTCACGCATAAAATTTATGATCAGAGCATTAATCTGTTATATACATAAGAATAAAAGACCCGTTACATTTTTTATATAATACTGAGGGATAACTCCTGTCCACCTAACGTCGGACCAACCCACATTGTATGTAATACAACACTTCATATCAATTGCCCAAATTGTAAATCTGTAAATCACATCTATTATGTAGTTTTAATTATTTGTTATTCTTTTCTCAAAATTCGTTCTTGTCGCTCATCTTCCGATAAATTCGTCAATGAAGTAATATCATCCAATACTTTATTGATAAGGTCTTCAGATTTTGATAAACCGGGAGCTCTTACAGCTTCCTGGAAGGTTAAGCATTCAGTTCTTTTGATTGTTAATAAGTATTTGTATGAGACAACGCTTTTCTTCACACAACGATTCCAGTACAGGCAATCGTTGCGATATTTTTCTGAGAGAATCGTCAATAATAATTTGCAATTGTAGCGACAACATTATACTGTATAAAATGAAGCAAATAGTTGGCAATTCAGCACGTACGACACAAGCAAAATCGGGGATGCCAATTTAGCGAGTTATCTTGAAGGTTGACATTGTAGCGATAGAATTTAATAAATTTATTACAGCACTAAGAAAACCTTTTTATATATAGAGATAGATTCATAAAAGTATTTCATAGTCACTCTTTTAAAAGTTGTAATTCATTTTTGACAAATGAAATATTACAGACCATACCATACCATACAACGAAATGAAATCTGAAAATAGTTCATTTTTTCAGAGCTAATTACTTTGTTTGCTAAAAGTTAAAACAGGTAGTTGGATTTTTAAAAAGAAGCTACTACATTTGTAAGCTTTGAAGACTGAGAGAGGACAGTCTTTAAAAAATAAAAACTAGGGATTAACTGATTTTATGGTTAGTCAACTTTCACTTTTTGCTAATATTACTGAGCAAAATTTTAAGAAATGTATTAAATAAAAATTATTGACGATAAAAAGGTTGTTCAACTTTAAGTTAAATAGTTGCTGGGTTAAAATACAAGCAAGTCAACATTAAATTACTTAGGAACGGTTGATAGTACTAGCATTAAACTCAAAATTCATATTTCTCATAAATGTACTTTAATACTTGTAGTGATAAATACTTTTTTAATTTATCACTACAAATATTTGAAAGTGAACAAATTGAATACATATTGTAAAAAGATGTTTCTTTCTGCTTTCAATACAACTAATTTAGAAAAGTAAAATTAATTCTCTGAATTGTTTTTGGAATTACCATATAATTTAATATTTAATGTTTATTCATAATAACTAAGTCATAAATACATACAACCTCTTTCATGTAACATAATTAATTACATTAAAATAAGATGAATAATTTAATACATTAAATGTAATTAACTTTGCAATTATATTATGTTATTATGAGACTCTTATTTAAAGGGAAAATACTGTTTATACATTAATTTTTACATTTAAATCACAACTCTTAACTTTGAAAGTAATATGAAAGCAGCTACAGATGGTTTGTAAATTTATATTTCCTTCTAGATAAGACATTTCTGTTCCTTAAAATTAGTTTCAATTCATGAAATGAAAATATTGAGCAATATATAAATAAATATGTATGAAAATCTATAACGGAATAATAACTGAGTTTGAAAATTATATAAGTTATGATTTGTTAGCGTTAAAATTTGTTCTTATTTTAATCCTATTCAAAGAGAATTCCCATTATTGAAAGTTTGTAATTTCTGTAATTTAGTTAATCTATTTTTAGTCTAGTTTAGAGAAAATTATTAGTTTCAATAAACAATTATTAGAATAAGACGCGTTCTGTAGGAATACCTAAAAGTCAAAATCAATTAGTTAGGCTGTTAAAACTTATTGACTGAATTGATGCATATAGTAATAATAGAAGAATAAGCAATGAAGCATTAATAGTTACTTTTAAATACATCTGGAGGATAAAGATTCAAGTAAAGTGCTTGTAGGAAGTAGTAATATCTAATTTAGATAACTATTCAAAACTAATATTGATTGTGAGTATAACTATACAGACATATTTAAACCAGACCTTTTAAACTCAGTTTACGGTATATATACATGTTCTCTTTTTAATAATAAAGTTCATTCACAACATAAAATAAACTACTTTTTACTATCATATTGCTCTGATGTTAAGAGGGCATATTCCTTCTAAGAGACATTTTCAAATTTCCAAATTGCTGGAATGGACCGAATTTTCTGGTGTAATGAATAAAGTATTCTAGAAAGGGATCTTGAAGTGAGATCTATGTTTTAAACTGTAGTATGGATTTAAAAGGTTCAGAGTTAAGGTATCCGACTACGTTCAGAACCGTGATTTTGAAAAAGTGCATAAATGAATAATTTGCATGATATTTAGTGTCACTTAGATTGGAATATATGCATAAAATAGTTTTAAGGACATTTTAACAAAAATGTTTTATTTAAATGCAATATTTTGGCAAATAATTAGATTAAAATAATCTTTTTTCCAAATGTTCTCCTTTTGTGCAAAATGCTTCTATTATAATAACATTTTGCCTGTATATAACCCAGACCTCTCTACAGAGGTTCAACTAGAAATTTTGAAATATTTAACTTAGAAGTGGGTTTATTTATATTTTACGACAACCGAGAGGAGCAATTTTAAGAAAAAAACGCCAATAATTATTTCAATGGGTGGTATATCGGAAAATAAAGTGAATTTTTCAAAAATTCTAGTTGAGCCTCTGTAGAGATGCCTGAGCTATATACAGGCAAAATATTATTATAATAAAGCCATTTTTCACAAAAGGAGAACATTTGGAAAAAAGATTATTCTAAGTTAATGTTTTGACAAAATATTAATATTTAAATATTTTTTGTCAAAATGTCCTTAAAACAATTTTATGCATATTTTCTAATCTGAGTGACACCAAATATCATGAAAATTATCCATTTATGCGCTTTTGCAAAATCACAGTTCCGAACGTAGTTGGACACTATAAGCTATCTTAGTTGCGGTCACTCGGATTTTAAAGATTTTTAAAGATACAAATTTGAAAGAATATTTACTCAGCTAAAAAAATAGAGGAGCTACCAAGAAAGTCAAGAAACCGTTGTGGAATAGCCATCGTTGGATATAAAATGGAGAATACAGATTTAACAAAACGCAATGCAGAAAAAAAAGAAGCAATAAATAATTGTATGGGATCCTCAATTCTTCAAAGTGGCATAAAAAACTTGAAATGGCACCTAAGGGCTATAATTTGGTTGCATGCAAATAAGAAAATTTTTCCCCTTGGAAATAATATAGGCCTTTTAACATGAAACGCGGTACTTCCGAACTCTCAAGACTGCCGCATTCATGTTTTGCATGGATATGATGACATTATGGACCAGACTTCGGGGAATACTGTTCCACTTTAGGTGAAGTGGGATCTCCAAGTCTAGGACCGTAGCAGGTGAAGTTGATTTAGCGGCAACGAATATATGCATAAAATAGTTTTAAGGACATTTTAACAAAAATGTTTTATTTAAATGCAATATTTTGGCAAATAATTAGATTAGAATAATCTTTTTTCCAAATGTTCTCCTTTTGTGAAAAATGCTTCTATTGTAATAACATTTTGCCTGTATATAACCCAGACCTCTCTACAGAGGTTCAACTAGAAATTTTGAAATATATAACTTAGAAGTGGGTTTATTTATATTTTACAACAACCGAGAGAAGCAATTTTAAGAAAAAAACGCCAATAATTATTTCAATGGGTGGTATATCGGAAAATAAAGTGAATTACGAGTGAGTCCCAAACATACTAGTTTGAATTAAAATCGGAAAAGCATGCTGCCCATTCCATACACTATATTGTTTCAGCTTCAAGAAGGTTCTCACAAGAAGAACCATTTAAATCGGACATTATCTTGCATTAAAAGAAATAAATCACCAACACCTGTAGCGTAAGGTCTCAGGATCTCGTTCACATACCTTTGAGACGTCAAAGTGCCCTTTTAAACAATTTGTAGATCACTACATCCATCTATGAAGATTCTAGCCCATTCCATCAAACCACCTCGTCTGTATTGGGATATTTCCTGAGAAAATACAGTGTTACTTCGAATGACCCTTTTTTGCCAAACGTCTGGTGTTACACTCTAAACTAAATCGGGATTTGTCCGTAAACAGCACTTGACATCAATTATTTTGCATCCAATTTAAATGTTCAGTAGTCTACTTTCTTCGAGCCTAATGATTTCTTCTTAGCAATGGATTACAGACCATTGGACTATGTGTATACAATCCACCCTCATAAAGCATATTTCGGATTGTTTGGTTCGAGACCCTTCGTCCTGTTGCCTAAAGTAACTAACTATCTTTCAATTTGTAAAGCATTGGCTGTTTAGTCTCGACGAGCTGTTAACAGGATATATTGCTCATTATTTGCAGTGGAAGAGCACGGGGACGACCTTTTCTTGCCTGACGTCGAACAATACATGTTGCTTTGAATGACTCTTCTGTCTTTAATGATTCTTTTTGCCACTCGAATATCACCCATTAGAGTTATTTGTGTTTGCCAAGATTCCAATCTCCCTATAATACACCATATCATGAATACCAGGTAGATCCCCGTTGTCGTGACTTTTTCCACTCAACTTTTCTCAAAACAGCAGTCGGAAGGTTGAATCTTATGATTATAAGAGAACTAAAAACAACAGCTTCTACTAAATCGCGATTTCTCCATTTATAACCTTTTTTTTGGTTTTTGAAGTCTTGAGCATTTATTTGGGCATGAAATTTCTTCTATTTTCTGCTATACACTTAAAACTATGGGTGTTATGTATAATTTTAGTTATCAGAAGAAATATTTGCTTAATTTCCTTAAATTCATTTTCTACCCTAAATTTTTTTGAGTAGAAAAAAGTGTAGTTTAGCAAATTATTCTAGATAATAATTTTGAACACTCACTCCTTCGCATTACGTTTCAGTAAACCTTTTTCATATTATTTATATTAAAATAACTATTCATTAAACCTATTTTTGAACTTTTTTAAAAAATAAAGTAAATTTAAAATGTAAATAACTTTTTTGTTTTACCAGAAATTGAAACTTAGTTATGCGTAGATCATTTAAATACTATTGAATTACTCTAAGAAACTTTTAAACATATTAAGATATATTAATAAGCGATATATATCATAAAGTATTGAGCATTCTGTTTTGTTGGGTTGAAATATTTTTAATACAGGTACCAGATGTTCTTAATGACTTAGCAATATTTCACAAGAGAGGCCAAATCAAACAAAAATCGATAAGGCAGAATGTTTAAGCTTGAAGGGAACATTAATTTCAAGGATAATGCTTAAACATATTAAAACAGGAACATATTTATAAATTTTTGTATCATATTTTATTTAAGATTAGGCAATGTTCAATACACAACAACAAATTAATGATTAATACCTAACCTTAAGCTTAATGCTGAAAAATGATGTTTGGAAAATGGTACTAAAGAAAATGAAGAAAAATTTTTAACCAAAATTTAATAATTTTCCGCTGAAGAACACCATTAAAGAAAGTAACATTATTGTTGTTAGCTACTTATTCATCGTTTTAAGAAACACTGTACTGTTTTATTTTGTACTTGTTTATGGTACATTCAAGGGGAATACTTCAGTTCTATAGTTGTTGTTTTTTTCTGAAAACATTACTTAGCTATATTAAATTTTTAATCCTTAAAAGTTTTGTTCAATAACTTATTATGAACATAGAAGGATGATTTAAATTTATTGGGTGTTTGAAAAGTATAATTGCCTATTCAAAATTAATTAAAAATAAACAAAGAAAGATTTTTACTTACAGGTTTTTATATTCTACAAAGAAAAGATTAAAAATTCTGCTTTTTGAAATACAAACTAGATGGCCGAACATACCCACTTTTCAACATTCCAGTTTAAAAATGGCTTCACCGTAAGAACAAGAGCAAGTTATAACATGGTTTATCAAATTTAAATCTGTAACACATGTGCCGCGTAAATGGGGCGCTACAACACTCAAGTTTGGAAGTGAAAAATAGTTAGTTCTTCGGACGTGAATGGAAAGAGGAAATTCAATAGAGTGGCAAACCAGATTTCTGTACATTGCACCTTCGATCTTCTTCTTGGAAGGATGCGTGTGAAACATTGCTTACCAATCGTCAATAAGTGACACTAATGAAAGGAAAATTTGAATTACAGTGGTCATTCAGAGTGTTGATCTTGTAATGCTTCATAGAATGTGGCAGAAAATCTCATATAGACTCGATGTGTTGCGCGCGCAACGAATGGTGCTCACATTGAAATCGTTCAAAGAGCATTACAAAAAGATAGTAATCGTCTATCAGTGTCACTAGTGAAATTAAAAGTCGAAGTACAGTGATCATTCTGATAGTTGATCTTGCAATGCTTCAGAAAATGAGAAACCTCGTAAAGACTATGTGTTGCGCGCAACAAACGGTGCACACATTGAAATCTTTCAATAAGGCATTGTAAAGAAAACTGAATATTTTATTTATGGAACAAAAAACCGTCAGTAAATACCTTTATTTGTTTTTGTTTTTTTGTAACCAATATTTGAAAGCGCAGTCCTACTTTTCGGACACAGGATATATTGTATTTATAAGGTTTCTTTGAATTCAAGAACATAGTTTTAAGGCAAGTGAGAACCCACGAAAAAAACATTTTTTTTTGCTATTATCACAAAATTAGTTTAGTTTTCATGTAACTTTTTTTCGAGATTAATCCAACACATTTAACATTATTTGTTAGAGAAATTAATGCTTGGCACCAAAAAAGAAATCCTTTGAACAATTTGTGATGTTTTAATGCATTTTTCTACAATTGTTATTATTAGAATACGAATTTCATATAAACATCTGAATTTTGAGTAAAATAAGATATGAGATGAGATCATAAATGAAAGAAATAGTTTTTATTCACATGTAATAAAATTATACAACATTAAATGAGATTGAGTGCTATCAAAATCGTTCTTTACAATTACATAAACTGTCAAAGTCCTCTAGAAAAAAATTCAGACAATTAAAAGTGAAGACAAATATAGAAATAATACTCTTTAAGGTATCCGACTACGTTCGGAACTTTGATTTTCAAAAGCGCATAGATGAATAATTTTCGTAATATTTAGCATCACTTAGATTAGAATATATGTGTAAAATTGTTTTAAGAACATTTTGACAAAACAAATTTATTTAAATACAATATTTTGGCAAAAAGTTAACTTAGAATAATCTTTTTTCCAAATGCTCTCCTTTTGTGAAAAATGCTTCTATTAGAATAATATTTTGCCTGTATATAGCTCAAATCTCTCTTCAGAGGCTCAACTAGAATTTTGAAATATATAACTTAGAAGTGGGTTTATTCATATTTTACGACATCCGAGGGGAGCAATTTTAAAAAAAACGCGAATAATTATTTCAATCAGTGGTAACTCTGAAAATAATAGGAATTTTTCAAAAATTCTAGTTGAACCTCTGTAGAGAGGTCTGAGCTATATACAGGCAAAATATTATTATAATAGAACCATTTTTCACAAAAGGAGAACATTTGGAAAAAAAGATTATTCTAAGTTAATGTTTTGCCAAAAAATATTATATTTAAATAAATGTTTTTGTCAAAATGTTCTTAAAATAATTTTATGCATGTATTCTAATCTAAGTGACACTAAAATATCATGCAAATTATCCATTTATGCTTTTCTTTAAAATCACGGTTCCGAACGTAGTCGGATATCATAAATAGTACAGCAATTTCATTAACAAAGTTAAGTCAAAATTGAATAGAAAAAGTTAACTGTTTTCTTCTTAAAAGAAAATTAAAAATGGATTAATTAGTGGAAAACTTTATTTTTAGAATTAGTAAACATTCAGCTTTCTGAAATGTTTGAAAATTCAAGCAACGAGAAATCACAAACATCTTTTGCTTCTTTAATTAATTTGTATTTTAATAAGAAATCATTTGAAGAGAAAAAATAATGTGTTTTTAAAATTCGGATATATAAATTCAAATTCAATCAAATGATAAATAAACAAAAATCTCATGTAAAGCTTTAAAACCTTTTATATATATATATATATATATATATATATATATATATATATATATATATATATATATAATAATAACAATAATTTATTATTTAAAAATTCTTACGGCTTCAAATTGTATTGAAGAAAATTGTTTCTTTAAATGGTTAAAAGATTAATGGAATTTCGTATTTACTTTTTTAGGTAATTTACATTATCTTTATTCCAAACCAATTATGGTTTAAACAGTTTTAATTAATTTGTTTGCTTTAATAAGTTTTATTATAATTTTTTTAAAAGAACAAAACAAGAAATATTTTATTAGAAGTAATTTTTAGACCACATATATTGTGTATCATATAAATTGCTCGAAACTTTTATCACTTTTACATTTTTTTTTCAAATAGTTGGCATTATTTTCTATAAAGTTCCTATTTTACTCTGTAAAAAAAGGTTCTTTGTGATGCTGTAATAAATATATTACTTACTAACACAAGAATACCGGCGTTCAAGATAACTCGCTAAATTGGCTACCCGATTCCGCACGTGTCGTACACGCTAAATCGGCAAACACGTGCTTCATTTCATATAATGTAGCCAATGCGGTTACAATAGTACATTGTTGTAGGCTCTCGCAGAAAATATCGCAGAGGCTGCCTGACGTTGTCTCACACAAAAACTTATTAACAATCAACGGAACTAAATGCTCAAATTTCCAGGAAGCTGGAAGAACTTTCAGTCTTTTTTTTTAAAAAAAACTGCGGAGCTTATCAATGATGTGTTGCACGATGCAGCTTTAGTAAAGAATTTAACTGAACAGGAGAGAAAAGAACAAAATTTGCGAAAAAATAGAACTTCATAATACATATAAATTACAGTTTTATAATTTGAGCAATTAGAA
Source organism: Trichonephila clavipes (assembly GCA_019973935.1). NCBI lineage: Eukaryota > Metazoa > Arthropoda > Arachnida > Araneae > Nephilidae > Trichonephila > Trichonephila clavipes. The sequence goes on from BMAU01013587.1 coordinate 83,659, forward strand.
TGAGCAGTTGTATAGTTTGTAAAATGGGGTTTGGTTCACCATTGGGTGGACAGCGGGTAGCTTCTCCCCCAGTCTACTTTAAAAAAAATTATTTTCTATCTGGATCTCCCCCCGCCCTGGATGTCAATTCTCACAAAACACCTTTTTGTAACGAGTCTCTGCTCCATGAAAAAAAGGAGCCTACTAAATTTCAAGTCTGTTGGTCAAGTAATTAGAAAATATGAATGTTTATCTATAACTCCTCTTAAACCCTCACAATTCCTCTTGGGGGTCAATTTTAGCCTTAGCGGCTCTACTGCATCAAAAGAAGATTCTTACTAAATTTTAATCCTGTAGACATAATAGTTCGGAAGATATCGTGATGAACGAGTGATGCATGAGTTGTTTTTCTCCTTTATAACATCAAATTAAAATTGTACGCAGGTTTTACAGTGGTAAACTATTACACGCATTATAAGTATATATGTTTCCACCCAAGTAAACCTTTTTAGATTCTTTTTAATCAAACTTTTACTCAATTATGTTTATAAAGAAGATTTCTCTTTCTTTTGGAAACGAAACTTCAAGTTGACTAACATGTTCCTTTTTCTTCTTGTAAGTATATTGAACACATTTTATTGTCAGAATATCCAACAAACTACTTAAATTTTAATCTAGCTTTTGTCTTTATAAAACACCTGCACATAACGTTCGATGTAATGTACCGAACAACTTAAAAATTCTACTCGAAAGTATTTAAATATTTGTAAGCACGAGAATCACGTGTTCATGAAAAACACGGCAATTTTTTTTTATAACCTATACTTTAATTAAAAATACTTTTATGTATCAAGAGTAAAATGAACAGCGTAGAAATTTGCGATAACAATGCATAAACATTTTATAAAAGAAGATAAAACATTTGTTTTTCGCTTTAAAATAATGGAAGGAAGAGATTTAATATAAGTTATCCGTAGAGTATATGTTTTTTTATTTTATTCTAATTTCGAGTTTAGATCACTAAATTACTGCTAAAAAATATTTTTTTATGAAAAAAAGAAGTGCCCTTATTTTTATAATTGTCTAATTCAACAAAGGGATTCAGAAAAGAATTTTCCTCCTTTTGTACGAAATCTAGATAAATACAAAAGATACTTTTGTCAAGTTATGTAACACTTAAGAAAAATTTAATTGTGAGGTCTTTGTCTAAGTACGTGAAAATCTTTTTTTTAAGTTAAGAAACATGAGTTTGCAAAAAAATATCACCCTGGCATTGAATTCTGGAAGAGAATAACTAAGAAATTTAAACAAGATTCTCAATTAAAACCTACATTATTGAAGACTGATACAAACAATGATGAGATGAAAGTAAAAAGTGATTTTATTCGCGATTTATTTTTACACAGAAAAGAAAGCCTGAAGGAATCATTCAATTATTTTTATTTTTATCAGTGTACAGAGAAGTGTTTTCGTTTAAAATATCATTTAGTTTTGTAATTGAAGGTTAAGACTCGAAGTCAGGGGTGAGCAGACTCTTACACGGAACAGTCTACTTCTAATTTTTTCAAACTGTTGCGGTCCACCCAATGGCGTAGGTGTGGTGAGTTAAAAATTAAAGCTCAACAATATATATATAAAATATCAATAATAAATACAGAAAATGCACTTACTTACATAACTAGAATAAAAAAAAATTCACACTTTTAAAACCCCGTTTAAAGCGAAACCCAAGATATAAGCATAATAATTATAACCACAAACTTATATATATATATAACAAATGATGCATTTATTATCAAACAAATCAAGATGCATTAAAAATATATCCTTTTCATTTAAAGTTTGTTATCTTAGTTAAAATGTCAGTAGAAGACTTTGTCTGTATGCAGTCCACCTCAATCTTGAATGCCTCCGGTGATGCATTGAAGATTGCCAGTAGCCAATCCCATGTTATCGAGGAAAGAGTTGATGAACGTTTATTTTCCCCTTTAGTTGGTGTGTGGAGGAAAACCCATTTCTGCTGCTGGCGTCGCGGTGATCATATTTTCCCGCTATAGTCGCAAAGAATGTGTTAAGCGTCATCGCGTGTGCTTCCAATAATGGTATATGTGTCGTCTACACTAAGGAGACTTCAACCTTTCACGCTCGGGGAGCAAATTAATACTTTTAAAATAATCAGTGGACCACATCAATAAATTAGCAATGATTGGCGAGCCACACGACTGTCAATAAAAATCAGGAAATTTATATAAAAAAATGCCAAGTTAAATGGAAATCGAATTAGGATGCTGTGCAAACTTGTTAAAGATAAGAGTTCACCGTTTTCCGAAAAATTCTGAGATATTATGCATAGTAAGATTTTTTTATATTAAATATACAGTACAATTTTTGAAATATTCGTCGTTTTCAGAAAATTTTCTTCTCAAATAGATATCAAACATTCAGTGAAATGTTTTCAATATGAAGAATAGCAGAATGTATAAATATAGTTTTTTTACAACAAAAACAGTCAAAGCTATTTTAAATTGCCTCAAATCCAAAGGAATGGACACTAAAATGCCTTCAGTGGACCTTTAACCGGCAACGCGTTGTAGACTCCTAGTATACAAATAGTCGCATTCATTGTGAAGAGCCCGTACTTCAGTCTAGCTGGCGTCGGTGTTCCAGAAATTTACATGTTTTAGTATTCGAGACTTAGTTCTTACGTGAAGGGGGTCTCCCCAAAATGTCTTGGTGGTTCACCGGTTGATCGCAATCGACTTAATGCCCTTTCCCCGGATCTAGGTCATAGGGTAATGTAAATCACTTGAGCATGATGTGAAAAAAATAAAAACTACATAAACGAAAATAACACCTACCCGCTCACACATGCATTTATGTGTGCCTTGCTTAACCTCAAATTTCCAATTTTTTTGCCTTCATACTTGTTTTTAAAATTTTTCTAGAATAAAATTATAAATTAATGTTTATTAGAAGCAATATAAAAGTAAAAGATCAATTTTTTATGTGCCTCCTTATTTTCAATTCCGTTGCTTTTGTTTTCTATAAGATTTATCATTTATTAATTAGACTTACAATGCATTGGGGACAGAAATAATATCAGCTTTTATGCATTATCTTTCCATTTTCATTTCGTCTCAAGCAAGAGATTACAAATGGCCTTATCAATCCCTGTTTTTTATCGAATATTTTTAAAGAATCTAAATTCCTGTCTTCAATGAAAAAAATTCTCGCATTCACAACAAAGAAAATCACAGATGAGAAATATTTCAGCACCATGGAGAAAGTGCATCTCTTATTATAAATACTGGCGCTAATAAACTCTGTATAATAATTAAAAAAACGTTCCAAATCAAAATTATAAAGAAGAAAATATCAGTGCTCGTAGAGCTTACGGACAAACCAGTTGCGGCCAGCTTTCGGTAGCCAGTACGGTGTACGCAGAAACAAGTTAAGGGGTTATTACATGCGATTTATTTCTTTTTATCCATGATGTAAAAATATACACGATATTTTAAAGCTAAATTTAACATTTTTTAAACGCTTAACGTAGTGTTTCTCAAACTGTGGAGCGTGCCCCCTAGGGGGGGGCGTGATAACTCTATGAGGGGGGCGCGAGCATATTGTAAGTTAAGAGCAAGGTTAATAATTACCAGTGACGTCATGGGCTTGTCATATATAAAACTATATGTAAACATTAACACTTTTCTTAATAATTTGTACACGGTTTATGAATAGTCTCTAAAATGCCGATTAAAAAATTCGTTATTCACTATCCAATGCCACCGGATAATACGTGGCGAGCGTATGTGATGTTTGGGGTAGAAAAGGAGTTAATGAGCACAAATCAATGCTTGCTGTTTCTACATTCTAAGTATATAAAAATAAGTTTCTACATTCGAAATAAGTAAATCCTTCGCAAACATTGTCAAGATCATTTTATTGCATTCCAAATGCCTTCGGAATAATTTTAATGGATAGCAGTTCACAGAAAAGATCGTACTTTGGAAAGAGTATATATACGTCCGGGCAAACAACGCAAGGCTGAGTGAGTCGTTTATATACGCACTTGAGGTTACAGTCGCATTGCAAATTTAGCATCAAAGTATAGTATTATTGAATTCCATACATTGTTATTGTATGGAAGGGGGGCGCGATGAAAATTATGATTGAATATTGGGTCGCAAATATTGAAAGTTTGAGAAGCACTGGCTTAACGGATTTCATTTTTAGATGATTGTGGTACATTGCTTCTGTATTAGTAAATCTTGTCATCTGTTAAGACCAATTGGTCTTTTAACTTTGAAGAGCGGTTATATATAAAAAACATGACATCTCAGCCATCCCTCTATATACCTGTTTATTCAACATGAAATTTTCATCAAGGACAGAGTTATTCTTCATTAACAGATTATCTATCTTAAAGGATTTAATGGTTTCTGAACTCCAATTTAGAGTTTTAAAAAGGCCCAATATCCTAGAATGTTCAATTAATAAGTTTATTAGGGAATATACGATTTTGAATCATTAAATTGATGTTGCAAGTAATGAAATTCTTAAAGACAGAATTTAAGTTTTGGGGACGTAATAGATACAAAAAAAGCCTTCTTCATTTAAGGTATCCGACTACGTTCGGAACCGTGATTTTAAAAAAAGCGCATAAATGGATAATTTTCATAATATTTAGTGTCACTTAGATTAGAATATATGTATAAAAATGTTTTTAGGACATGTTGACAAAAACATTACTTAAATACAATATTTTGACACTTAAAATTAACTTAAAATAATCTTTTTTCAAAATGTTCTCCCTTTATTAAAAATACTTCTAAAATAATAATATTTCAGCTATATAAAATAAAGACTTCTCCAGAGAGTCTGAACTAAGACTTTTGAAACATTCACATTATTTTCAGAGTTACCACCAATTGAAATAATTATTGGCGTTTTTTTCTTAAAATTGCTCCCGTCTGTTGTCGTAAAATATGGATAAATCTACTTCTAAGTTATATATTTCAAAAATTCTAGTTTAGCCTCTGTAGAGAGGTCTGAGCTATACACTGGAAAAATATCATTGTAATAGAATCATTGTTCACAAGAAGAGAATATTTTGAAAATGGGTCATTCTTTGTTCATTTTTTGTCAAAATATTGTACATAAAATTTTTTTATTGTAATAATATTTTTAAAAGAATTTTATATACATTTGTAAACGTAAGTGAAACTTAATATCATACATATTATCCATTTATAAGCTTTTGAAAAATCATGGTTCCGAACGTAGTCTCGGATACCTTAACTATATTTGTAGATTTTGGGATTGTTAGGCAGGTTTTTCTTTCTAAAGAGATCCGTAAAAGCAGGTTTGGAGGGGTACGGGGATGTAAAGAATTAATATTTTTCTTTTTTAAAGGTTCATATTTTGTGCTTTTTTAATTAAAATGCACAGTTTATAAGAATAATTTTTAAAAAACCATCCAAAACTTTTTTTTTAATTTTAGGATTTAGATATCATCATTTTAAAAACACTACATCATGAAGAAATACATATCGAAAAAGGATGGTACTGATTTGTATATGTATACATGATTTATTATTTTACCAAAAAATAGTAATATATTATAATTCCAATTATTTAGATTATAAATTAACCCTAAAATTTATTCCTTAATAAATGTTTATAATAGGTGAAGGAATTTGACTAGAATGTGGTTGTGAGTTTCGCCACTTGGTTCCTAGGAAGGGGTTATGTGTAATTTCCCAGATGGTCAGTTTACGCATGTCCGAACATAATTGGCCGTCAATCAGCTTGATCCATGAGCAACCAGTAACTGTTTTCGAAGTACCTCAATCGTCGTTATTGGATGATGGATTCTAGGGTTAAATTTAAACTTTTATATGTGGAATGTTCGGAAAGTAATGAAATCTGTGCAATAGACTAGAACACTAAAACGTCCGGGATTTCAAATATTCTTAAACGTTCACTAATGTCGTTTCGATACCCCGCGATATGAAATAAATTTATTAATTGCTATTTAACAATTGTAGGAATACTGTTCAGTAGGATTAAGTTTAGTAAAAAAAATACACATATAAAAATGTTAGCAAAGAGATATTGTGCTTAATAATTGATTACAACTATAATTTATTGCAAACAAAATCGTTTTGTAATTAAAATTTTAGAAATGTTTGCATAATTTTTGAGTTCTCAGATTATTTATATTTTCCTATGATATATATGAACTACAAGCTGGTATACCCGTTCTTCGCACGGGTGAACTGAAAAATTAAACAACACAGATTGAAGGGAAAAAAAGTTTTTAATGAGTTAATTTTATGTGAATTGCAAATTAAACAAAAAGAGCTTTTTTGCATATCTCAGCTAAACAAAAAAAAAAAAAAAAAAAAAAAGGAAGAAAAAAACACCTTTGTTAAATTTTAAGTATGTAGATCTAATAGCAGAAAAAAGGATTTTTTTTAATTATAATTCCTCGTAACACTCTTGAGGGTCGATTTTTCAAAATACCTCCCTAAGCTGATCTCTGCTCAGCAAAAGTAACACATTGTTAAAAGTTTTGTGTAATGAACGCTTAAAGTAGTGTAAATAATTTGTATCTGAAAGTGTAATACATTAATATTACTTTCTGTTGTATTTATTTTATTTTAAAATTGTAATATTCGCAAGCAACGCCGTTTCTTAAATTATAATGGCGATTCAATGAAAAACATAGCGAAATGTTAACGATAGAGTCAAGTTAGCAAATGTCTAGCTACTTTCGTAGCTCGAGCTTTATTAGAGCTTTGTAAGACCCGCCGTGTAAGGTAGAAATGCACTTTAATACTTTATCCAACTGTATTATGATTTACTGCAGTCTTTTTTCATACAATATTTTTTTTTGGATCACTACATTTACAAATTAAGGGATATACATAAAAAAATACTCCACTTTGGAAAATTTAATCCGTTAGAGCTAATAAATTAATTAAATATATTCCACTATAAAATTAATTATATACACCGTTCACATAAAATAAGTAGTCGAATCATTTTCCAAGGTCTTCACTAACATACAAAAACATAAGACGCTTAAATTTTGACATAAACTATTTTTTCGGGACAAAAATAATAATCTTTGCAATCCGCTGAAAACGCAATATCTGCTACAAAACTATTCGGCTTCCCCGCTAAAATACTGATCACAGAACCCGTGCTGCCATGTATCTTGGAAGAGTGGATTTCAAAGAATATTCCTGCTAAGTATTGGTAGAATATTCCTTCTAAGTTGGTGTGGTGTGGTAGTTAGGAGAAGAGGGTGCCAGCTCAGGTGTCGTCCACGTCACTTGACCATGGTTCAAAATTACGTGATACGTTGCCAAAAGCCCTCGTGAGGCTAAACAGTGCGATGTTAGCATTCACTCACTCACACACTCCAAAAAATACAGTACAGTAGTTATAATTATTTTTATACTTAAAAACGCAATATCTGGCTATTCAATTAAAATTATAGCGTTATAATTAACTACTAACCAGAAACAAATTTTGAAAATTTGTCCAAATGATGCAGTGTGAAAGAGAAAGTTTATTGACTTTAAGTACCAGAACTGATAAAAGCATTTATTTTGAAAAAAGATCAATTTCTTACTACCAAATGTGCATAATAAAATCATAAAAAACATTAAAATGAAGATAGATTTGTAACAACCTCTCCCTTCAAAACTTAGTTTTATTCTGAAATAAAAAAATAGGCCTTATTCTGATCACGGGAATTAATTAGTAGCAAGCCCATTGCGTAGCCAAAACAAAAATAGTTTTTCACAAACAAAAGATAGATATATGCTGTGGTTGGCTTTTTTGCAGCGCAAGCGAGAATTGCTTGTAGATGGTGCAACTTTTTCGTACTAACTTGACAAATATCGTTATATCTTGGACACTTTTTACAAATTTTTATAAATTATAGCATATGCTATAAATTATAGCCTATGTGTTGTTCTCATGTATAAGCTATATTACTGTAAAGTTTCATTAAAATCCATTCAGTTGTTTTTGCGTGAAAGACCCACAAAGATTCTCACAAATTTTCACATTAATAATATATATTAGATTTATAAATAAATGTTTTCATAAATACATATAATCCATAGCTTTATTCGAATCCAATAAAACAGTATCACATCTACACAAATAAAAATATTTCTTATGAGCACAAACGACATTTGTTAAGTATTTTTTTCTACCATATCGTTCAGCAATGAACGAATCCATGCATGAATAAAGGGAACAGGAAGGCGAGTAATAAAGAGGGAAAATAATGCACACATTATATTAAAAAGACTAAGTCATTGGTACCAGAAGACATTTTGGAAGAATTATTATATTTAAATGTTCTACTGAAACATATTGAAAATTTTTGTGAAAATCAATAAAAATAGTTAAATTTCTTTATAAATGATGTTTGAATTTATAAAAAGTATTAACCGCGCGTGTTGTTAATCAGTATAACTACCATCGATTTGAGCATAGTTTGTAAAGTTGTCATCTTAGAATATGTTTATACATACTGTCTTAATGGAAAAAACATATAATATAAATATATATATATATATATATATATATATATATATATATATATATATATATATATATGTATATATATATAAAACTAATTAAAAAATAAACATCGCATATTATTCGTATTAACACATATAATTGTTTATATATATATAGGTTTACTGAGAAAAAAAAATTTGTTACATGAAAATCTAAACATATGTTGAGAGCTCGAATTTTTCTAAGCTTTATCTTAAAGTTTAATTTCGAGTGTTGCCCTTAATAACATCGGTTAGGAACGATGTTAAGTCCCCTTAATTACTAAGGGATCCATATTTTTGAAGATTGATTTACAAATTATAGAAATATTCAACAAGAAAATCTTTTTGGGCAATACGGTCAGTGACAATTTAAAAATTAAAATCCTATTCTTTCAGAAGATTTGATAATGAAAATCATATTAATTGTGATAATTGTTTTAAAAAATGGTTTATGCTGAAGGTCTGCATTTGTGAACGTTATAAGTAATGTAGTACTCTTTGCTAATATTCATGCTTTATAAATTTACGTTTGATTTAATTCACTAAGAGTTTTAATGTAATAATCACAATATAGCTTGATCCAAATGTGCATACATATTATACCATCAACCAATATCGGCAAGTTAAAAGAGTACGCCAACTGTAGTTATAAGCACCGAATGGTAGAAATTGTGTTCATACACACTTTCAAACACAGAAATAATAAGTACCACAGCATTTAGCAACATTTTTTTTAATTGGCATCGTAATTATTTCGTCGAAATTGGCCGGTGGTATAATTCACAACTATCGATACAAAATTAATAATATTTATTTATATATTTTACCTTACTCCCCGAGAATTTTGAGTATCAGAGTTAAGTACGCAGCGAAGGTCAGCAAATTCTTGAGACAGACCATAAATTTAAAAATCAGACTTTTTAAATTTTAGTACAAACACACACACACACACACACACTACAAAACTTTTAAGACGTAAAAATATCTCCGAATACCAAAAGTTTACGTTTAATCATTTTCATGCTTCATAAATTATTTCAGATACAGATTCCAGTAAGTATATGTTTGAAAATAATTTGCTTCATTAACCACTCTTACGCTGACTGGAAAAATCAATCGGTCTGCCAGTAAAATATTTTCTTCCCTTACATCATTCGTTTCTTCCAAAAAACTTTTACTACTGACTCTTCCGTATTCCCTTCCATAGGTTGACTATGGTTTCTATGTAAGGCTTATAGTCTGTGTGTGTTCTTTTTTCTTTTTGCGACAGAGTTTTAGTGCATAATGCAACTCATAGGATAAAAATACTTCTTTTGTCTGATATTGGTTACATGATTTGCCAAAGTAGTCAGCGGGTGATTTGTGTTCGGCTTTGCCTTCTCCTTTCTTTGGGAATATCTAGCTTATTCGATAAGTCTTGATTTATTATTTATTGGATATATTCGATTGGTAGATATTATTCGGTAATTTTTCGTATTAAGTCTGATCTGTGAAAATTTTATGTACAGTTTCGACATAAATATATATACACTGCTGGCTATTAAAATTGAAGCACCACGGAAGTAAGCAAATATAAAAGATATGTTTATTGTACGTAAACAGTATGGAACTAAAACAAAATAATAAAATTTGCGAGCAATTTGTGAATTTACAGAGGTGCAAAATTAGTAGAAACAGATGGCACTAGTGGTAGTTAAAACGGCACTTACCCGGCTAAGCAAGGAGTCGAATTGAGTTGGATGATTGGGCAGCTCATCCATATTACTTCAAGCCTATGCTACACTTCATAAATTGTATTAGCTGGAGAGGGGCGATGGCCAAGTCTCTCAGTAACCTATGACCAAATGTTTTCAATGGATGATAAATCTGCACAGCATACTGACCAAAGCAAATATCGAATAGCCTGTATATCGAGAAAGGGCAAAATATTACATGCAAAATGTGGCCTTGCATCACGCATTTGGCAGGCCAGAACGATAGAGCACAATTACTGGATGTAAGAAAAAGAAATGTACCGATTAGCTTTTATGTTAACGTTGAACCTAACTGGAGATCTGCGTGTCGTTTACCTAATGTTTTCCCAAACCATCATGTGAGGGGCAGAGCCCCTTTGACGATGTCCAATTCTAACAGGCTGCGAGTAGTCTCCTCAGAGCTTCCAGACACGTATGCGACCATCGAATTACTTAAGACACAACCGGGAGTCATCAAAAAAGACGACTTTGCGCCATTCTTGCATCTACTTTTATCCTGCGAGGAATCAGAGCCACCATTTCTCTATGTGCTACATTTTCAAGGAAAACCGAAATAAAGTTCACCGTGCTGACAATCCACCAAGCTAAAAACGTAGCACGAGCGGATATTGGGCATGCTGCAAACATTCCCATTTCCTGGCTAATGGTACGTGATGTGTTCGAGTGTGGTTTTGAAGGGCCGACCTCACAATTCCTTTAGGGTATTAGTCATGAGAAGACATGAGATCTAGAGTATGACCTTCAGCAACCCATTATGCCATATTCACATGACAAATAATGAATGTTGACCAGCGCCATGGGCAATATCATGGAACGATAATCCACACTTTTTATAGGAAATGATCCTGTTTCTTTTGAATTCCTGCACTTGCTGGAAAGCCCTTCTACTACTTATTCGAGACATAACACGGTATTCTGAGTCTACTTCGACCTTCCAAATGAGAAATCCCTTACGCAAACTTTTCATTTATGCAGTGCTTAAGATATCGTTTCTCTAAATCTCCTAAATACCCTGAAACACTAAATATTCACCTATCCCAAACTTTTCTTCCTTTTCAGTGATAGTGATGTTCCTCAGTTCTCTCCTTCCTGGTGTTGCAATTTTAATGAACAGTAGTGTAATATGATAATTTTAGCAATTTTAAGAAACAATTACTTCAAATATTTTTTATTAAAGGGGTATTTATACTAATTAGTTGGTACTAGGCCCTAAATAATGACGCACCTTCCACGGATCCATTTCCATGACAACTAGGCTAACGCCTCTACTAACGCGAGGAAATTGCTTACAAAACAAAGGGACCAGGTGACTGACACATAAGTTGTGCAGTAACAAAAGAGCTACAGTGCAACAAATTACACTTCCATGCAGGATTATTCGAAGGCACATCTGTATGTTCTGCGATATGTATATTAAAGCTATAACAATATGTATTTTACCTCTCTACCAAAAAATTTTATCCATAGTTAATTTTTCAACGAAATGATGTACTGGATACTAAAATCAGTATCAATTTGGTTCTGATACTCTCGACAGCATAAATCAGGGCAATATTTAGTATCTGACAAGAGCTAGAACTCAAAAAATTGAAAATTTAAAAATTTGACCACTAGGTGGTGCCACTAATGAGGTGGCTCCCACACTTAGGGACTTATTGTGTCTGCAAAGAATTAGTTGCCAAAATGCAGCCCATTTGAAAGATGTACTATGTATGAAATCTTATTGAAATAATAAGTAAAGCTTTTTTATAGGAGCACGACAGTATCTTAGCTGGTTTTAATGACGACTCATCTCAAAGTGTGTCGTCACAAAAGTATGTCGACCTCTTATTTTGTCAAATACATCAATTGTACGCACTAGAACATCTTATTTTAAGACTTCTAGATTTTAAAACTGTATAAATACACATTGATCAGAATAACTGTAAAACACATTAAGATATCTGAAAAAATAATAAAATTGAGCATTTTCCTTATAGAATGTTCGTGTAATTTTGTTTTCTTTTATAAATTGAGGCGTTTCCTTACGAATACACAACTGAAGTTCTTCAACTTAATTTTCTAAATTTGATTATCATGTAATATTCCTTTAACAACTGTGAATACTTTATAGGTGAAAGGGTTTCTAATAAGGCAACCAAATCAATAGACTAAAATGGCCTGCAGGCCATTTTAGTCTAGGAGGATTGCTTATAACTTGTAGTTTAGAACCTACTTTCTGTCAGAGGAGACAAATAATTATAACGCGGTATGAGAAGCAATAAAGTGGAAGATATATGACTAGACCCTCTAACCATATGTTGGATTAATCGTAATAATACTTTTATCAAAAAGTTGTAGTTCTATGTGAAATTTTTTTTGTAAATATCATCTCTACTAACCATGTGAAACATTTTAAAATTTCAATTATCCTAAGACAACATGATAAGTTTAATGCTTGTACATAATAATATTAGAATACTTAACTATGTATACTAATAGTATTAGAATACTTGACTAAGTATACTAATAGTATTAGAATACTTGACTAAGTATACTAATATTATTAGAATACTTGACTAAGTATACTAATAGTATTAGAATACTTGACTAAGTATACTAATAGTATTAGAATACTTGACTAAGTATACTAATAGTATTAGAATACTTGACTAAGTATACTAATAGTATTAGAATACTTGACTAAGTATACTAATAGTATTAGAATACTTGACTAAGTATACTAATAGTATTAGAATACTTGACTAAGTATACTAATAGTATTAGAATACTTGACTAAAGTATACTAATAGTATTAGAATACTTGACTAAGTATACTAATAGTATTAGAATACTTGACTAAGTATACTAATAGTATTAGAATACTTGACTAAGTATACTAATAGTATTAGAAATACTTGACTAAGTATACTAATAGTATTAGAAATACTTGACTAAGAATATACTAATAGTATTAGAATACTTGACTAAGTATACTAATAATATTAGAATACTTGACTAAGTATACTAATAGTATTAGAATACTTGACTAAGTATACTAATAATATTAGAATACTTGACTAAGTATACTAATAGTATTAGAATACTTAACTAAGTATACTAATAATATTAGAATACTTGACTAAGTATACTAATAGTATTAGAATACTTAACTAAAGTATACTAATAATATTAGAATACTTGACTAAGTATACTAATAGTATTAGTACACTAATAATATTAGAATACTTAACTAAGTATACTAATAGTATTAGAGATACTTAACTAAGTATACTAATAATATTAGAATACTTGACTAAGTATACTAATAGTATTAGAATACTTAACTAAGTATACTAATAATATTAGAATACTTGACTAAGTATACTAATAGTATTAGAATACTTAACTAAGTATACTAATAATATTAGAATACTTGACTAAGTATACTAATAGTATTAGAATACTTAACTAAGTATACTAATAATATTAGAATACTTGACTAAGTATACTAATAGTATTAGAATACTTAACTAAGTATACTAATAATATTAGAATACTTAACTAAGTATACTAATAATATTAGAATACTTGACTAAGTATACTAATAATATTAGAATGCTTGACTAAAGTATACTAATAATATTAGAATACTTGACTAAGTATACTATAATATTAGAATACTTGACTAAAGTATACTAATAATATTAGAATACTTGACTAAGTATACTAATAATATTAGAATACTTGACTAAGTATACTAATAATATTAGAATACTTGACTAAGTATACTAATAATATTAGAATACTTAACTAAGTATACTAATAATATTAGAATACTTGACTAAGTATACTAATAATATTAGAAATACTTAACTAAAGTAGACTAAGTACTAATAATATTAGAATACTTGACTAAGTATACTAATAATATTAGAATACTTGACTAAGTATACTAATAATATTAGAATACTTGACTAAGTATACTAATAATATTAGAATACTAATAATATTGACTAAGTATACTAATAATATTAGAATACTTGACTAAGTATACTAATAATATTAGAATACTTGACTAAGTATACTAATAATATTAGAATACTTGACTAAGTATACTAATAATATTAGAATACTTGACTAAGTATACTAGAATAGTATACTAATAATATTAGAATACTTGACTAAGTATACTAATAATATTAGAATACTTAACTAAGTATACTAATAATATTAGAATACTTGACTAAGTATACTAATAATATTAGAATACTTGACTAAGTATACTAATAATATTAGAATACTTGACTAAGTATACTAATAATATTAGAATACTTGACTAAGTATACTAATAATATTAGAATATGACTAAGTATACTAATAATATTAGAATACTTGACTAAGTATACTAATAATATTAGAATACTTGACTAAGTATACTAATAATATTAGAAGAATACTTGACTAAAGTATACTAATACTTGACTATTACTAATAATATTAGAATACTTGACTAAATATACTAATAATATTAGAATACTTGACTAAGTATACTAATAATATTAGAATACTTGACTAAGTATACTAATAATATTAGAATACTTGACTAAGTATACTAATAATATTAGAATACTTGACTAAGTATACTAATAATATTAGAATACTTGACTAAGTATACTAATAATATTAGAATACTTGACTAAGTATACTAATAATATTAGAATACTTGACTAAGTATACTAATAATATTAGAATACTTGACTAAGTATACTAATAATATTAGAATACTTGACTAAGTATACTAATAATATTAGAATACTTGACTAAGTATACTAATAATATTAGAATACTTGACTAAGTATACTAATAATATTAGAATACTTGACTAAGTATACTAATAATATTAGAATACTTGACTAAGTATACTAATAATATTAGAATACTTGACTAAGTATACTAATAATATTAGAATACTTGACTAAGTATACTAATAATATTAGAATACTTGACTAAGTATACTAATAATATTAGAATACTTGACTAAGTATACTAATAATATTAGAATACTTGACTAAGTATACTAATAATATTAGAATACTTGACTAAGTATACTAATAATATTAGAATACTTGACTAAGTATACTAATAATATTAGAATACTTGACTAAGTATACTAATAATATTAGAATACTTGACTAAGTATACTAATAATATTAGAATACTTGACTAAGTATACTAATAATATTAGAATACTTAACTAAGTATACTAATAATATTAGAATACTTGACTAAGTATACTAATAATATTAGAATACTTAACTAAGTATACTAATAATATTAGAATACTTGACTAAGTATACTAATAATATTAGAATGTAACTAAGTATACTAATAATATTAGAATACTTGACTAAGTATACTAATAATATTAGAATGCTTAACTAAGTATACTAATAATATTAGAATACTTGACTAAGTATACTAATAATATTAGAATACTTAACTAAGTATACTAATAATATTAGAATACTTGACTAAGTATACTAATAATATTAGAATACTTAACTAAGTATACTAATAATATTAGAATACTTGACTAAGTATACTAATAATATTAGAATACTTAACTAAGTATACTAATAATATTAGAATACTTGACTAAGTATACTAATAATATTAGAATACTTAACTAAGTATACTAATAATATTAGAATACTTGACTAAGTATACTAATAATATTAGAATACTTAACTAAGTATACTAATAATATTAGAATACTTGACTAAGTATACTAATAATATTAGAATACTTTACTAAGTATACTAATAATATTAGAATACTTGACTAAGTATACTAATAATATTAGAATACTTACTAAGTATACTAATAATATTAGAATACTTGACTAAGTATACTAATAATATTAGAATACTTAACTAAGTATACTAATAATATTAGAATACTTGACTAAGTATACTAATAATATTAGAATACTTAACTAAGTATACTAATAATATTAGAATACTTGACTAAGTATACTAATAATATTAGAATACTTAACTAAGTATACTAATAATATTAGAATACTTGACTAAGTATACTAATAATATTAGAATACTTAACTAAGTATACTAATAATATTAGAATACTTGACTAAGTATACTAATAATATTAGAATACTTAACTAAGTATACTAATAATATTAGAATACTTGACTAAAGTATACTAATAATATTAGAATACTTAACTAAGTATACTAATAATATTAGAATACTTGACTAAGTATACTAATAATATTAGAATACTTAACTAAGTATACTAATAATATTAGAATACTTGACTAAGTATACTAATAATATTAGAATACTAAGTAACTAATAATATTAGTATACTAATAATATTAGAATACTTGACTAAAGAATACTTGACTAAGTATACTAATAATATTAGAATACTTAACTAAGTATACTAATAATATTAGAATACTTGACTAAGTATACTAATAATATTAGAATACTTAACTAAGTATACTAATAATATTAGAATATGACTAAGTATACTAATAATATTAGAATACTTAACTAAGTATACTAATAATATTAGAATACTTGACTAGTATACTAATAATATTAGAATACTTAACTAAGTATACTAATAATATTAGAATACTTGACTAAGTATACTAATAATATTAGAATACTTAACTAAGTATACTAATAATATTAGAATACTTGACTAAGTATACTAATAATATTAGAATACTTAACTAAGTATACTAATAATATTAGAATACTTGACTAAGTATACTAATAATATTAGAATACTTAACTAAGTATACTAATAATATTAGAATACTTGACTAAGTATACTAATAATATTAGAATACTTAACTAAGTATACTAATAATATTAGAATACTTGACTAAGAATATACTAATAATATTAGAATACTTAACTAAGTATACTAATAATATTAGAATACTTAACTAAGTATACTAATAATATTAGAATACTTAACTAAGTATACTAATAATATTAGAATACTTAACTAAGTATACTAATAATATTAGAATACTTAACTAAGTATACTAATAATATTAGAATACTTGACTAAGTATACTAATAATATTAGAATACTTAACTAAGTATACTAATAATATTAGAATACTTGACTAAGTATACTAATAATATTAGAATACTTAACTAAGTATACTAATAATATTAGAATACTTGACTAAGTATACTAATAATATTAGAATACTTAACTAAGTATACTAATAATATTAGAATACTTGACTAAGTATACTAATAATATTAGAATACTTAACTAAGTATACTAATAATATTAGAATACTTGACTAAGTATACTAATAATATTAGAATACTTAACTAAGTATACTAATAATATTAGAATACTTGACTAAGTATACTAATAATATTAGAATACTTAACTAAGTATACTAATAATATTAGAATACTTGACTAAGTATACTAATAATATTAGAATACTTAACTAAATATACTAATAATATTAGAATACTTGACTAAGTATACTAATAATATTAGAATACTTAACTAAGTATACTAATAATATTAGAATACTTGACTAAGTATACTAATAATATTAGAATACTTAACTAAGTATACTAATAATATTAGAATACTTGACTAAGTATACTAATAATATTAGAATACTTAACTAAGTATACTAATAATATTAGAATACTTGACTAAGTATACTAATAATATTAGAATACTTAACTAAGTATACTAATAATATTAGAATACTTGACTAAGTATACTAATAATATTAGAATACTTAACTAAGTATACTAATAATATTAGAATACTTGACTAAGTATACTAATAATATTAGAATACTTAACTAAGTATACTAATAATATTAGAATACTTGACTAAGTATACTAATAATATTAGAATACTTAACTAAGTATACTAATAATATTAGAATACTTGACTAAGTATACTAATAATATTAGAATACTTAACTAAGTATACTAATAATATTAGAATACTTGACTAAGTATACTAATAATATTAGAATACTTAACTAAGTATACTAATAATATTAGAATACTTGACTAAGTATACTAATAATATTAGAATACTTAACTAAGTATACTAATAATATTAGAATACTTGACTAAGTATACTAATAATATTAGAATACTTAACTAAGTATACTAATAATATTAGAATACTTGACTAAGTATACTAATAATATTAGAATATTTAACTAAGTATACTAATAATATTAGAATACTTGACTAAGTATACTAATAATATTAGAATACTTAACTAAGTATACTAATAATATTAGAATACTTGACTAAGTATACTAATAATATTAGAATACTTAACTAAGTATACTAATAGTATTAGAATACTTAACTAAGTATACTAATAATATTAGAATACTTAACTAAGTATACTAATAATATTAGAATACTTGACTAAGTATACTAATAATATTAGAATACTTAACTAAGTATACTAATAATATTAGAATACTTGACTAAGTATACTAATAATATTAGAATACTTAACTAAGTATACTAATAATATTAGAATACTTGACTAAGTATACTAATAATATTAGAATACTTAACTAAGTATACTAATAGTATTAGAATACTTAACTAAGTATACTAATAATATTAGAATACTTAACTAAGTATACTAATAATATTAGAATACTTAACTAAGTATACTAATAATATTAGAATACTTAACTAAGTATACTAATAATATTAGAATACTTGACTAAGTATACTAATAATATTAGAATACTTAACTACTAATAATATTAGAATATAACTAATAATATTAGAATACTTAACTAAGTACACTAATAGTATTAGAATACTTAACTAAGTATACTAATAATATTAGAATACTTAACTAAGTATACTAATAATATTAGAATACTTAACTAAGTATACTAATAGTATTAGAATACTTAACTAAGTATACTAATAATATTAGAATACTTAACTAAGTATACTAATAGTATTAGAATACTTAACTAAGTATACTAATAATATTAGAATACTTAACTAAGTACACTAATATATTAGAATACTTAACTAAGTATACTAATAGTATAGAATACTAATAAGTATAGAATACTTAACTAGTATATAATAGAATACTTAACTAAGTATACTAATAATTAGAATACTTAACTAAGTACACTAATAATATTAGAATACTTAACTAAGTATACTAATAATATTAGAATACTTAACTAAGTATACTAATAATATTAGAATACTTAACTAAGTATACTAAAGTATACTAACTAAGTATACTAATAGTATTAGAATACTTAACTAAGTATACTAATAGTATTAGAATACTTAACTAAGTATACTAATAGTATTAGAATACTTAACTAGATAGTATACTAATAGAATACTTAACTAAGTATACTAATAGTATTAGAATACTTAACTAAGTATACTAATAGTATTAGAATACTTAACTAAGTATACTAATAGTATTAGAATACTTAACTAAGTATACTAATAGTATTAGAATACTTAACTAAGTATACTAATAGTATTAGAATACTTAACTAAGTATACTAATACTATTAGAATACTTAACTAAGTATACTAATAGTATTAGAATACTTAACTAAGTATACTAATAGTATTAGAATACTTAACTAAAGTATACTAATAGTATTAGAATACTTAACTAAGTACACTAATAGTATTAGAATACTTAACTAAGTATACTAATAGTATTAGAATACTTAACTAAGTATACTAATAGTATTAGAATACTTAACTAAGTATACTAATACTATTATTAGAATACTTAACTAAGTATACTAATATACTATTAGAATACTTAACTAAGTACACTAATAGTATTAGAATACTTAACTAAGTATACTAATAGTATTAGAATACTTAACTAAGTATACTAATAGTATTAGAATGTAACTAAGTATACTAATAGTATTAGAATACTTAACTAAGTATACTAATAATATTAGAATACTTAACTAAGTATACTAATAATATTAGAATACTTAACTAAGTATACTAATACTATTAGAATACTTAACTAAGTACACTAATAGTATTAGAATACTTAACTAAGTGACACTAATACTATTAGAATATTAACTAATGCAAAAATTGAATTTTAAGTTATCATCTATGCCTTCCGAACTATGACTGCAAAAAGGCCCATAATAGAATAATTTAAAAAATATTTAGCTTCAAATAAATTGAAATATAAACAAAAAGTTGTTTTAAGAATACAATTAAAAATTTAAAATTTTAAATGAAATTTTTGTGAACAAATTAAGAAAAGAAATTAAATATATTAAAAAAATTCTCCTTTTATGGAAAATTCTTCTATATTAATAATATTTCGTCTATATATTGATGCGACGCTATTTTAACTTACTTATATTACCAAATCAACCCAGGTTCCCTAATTCCACATCGCATCATGACCATAGTTAAAATAAACAAGAATCAATAATTTAACAGAACGAATTTTTAATGTTTAAGATAAATTTATTTTAAGCACACGTATAGAGGATATTTACTTCTACAACAAGAAGATCAAAAATAATTAAACTTAGCTTGAGAGAGAGAAGGTACAAAGGGGATGGACATGGTTGACACCCGGTCCGGGTGGAATTTCGGCGTTTTTTGTTTGAAGGTTCTTCTGCAACTCTCTGCCTCTGCAACTCTCTGCGGCCTCTTTTATCCGACCCCTAATCACTGCAAAAACCTGGACCCTAACTATTTGCCTTGTCCAGTATAATTTCTCTAATTGGTCTCGAGGCCGGCGCAGTGTTACACCACCTCAAAATTTATGCGTTTAGTGAAATTTGTAACGCTTGAACTTTTTTGACATACCCCACCAAAAGGAATTTCACCACATCCGGTCAAGGGGGACTCGTATAAAAATTCCAAGCCGTTTCAGGGGCAATTTCAAAAACATGAACAAATCTGGCCTCCCATCAATATACAATAATTAAAACTTCAGTACATGGCCTAAACTATATAGGATTTCAGAAATATATAATAAGTTAGAAGTCCATCTATTCATTATTTATTATATCAGAGCAGGGACATTTTAGGATAACAAACATTGGTTAATATTTCTGTTGATAATAACTGTGAAAAAAATGGGATATTTTTCAAAAATCATAGTTCAGGAACTGTTTACATGTCTTAGATATATATAAGTAAAATACAACCTTTGACAATTAAGTTTGTGGAATAATCCTGTAACATTAACGTAGATGAATTATTAACGAAAGCTACCTTACTCTCCTTCCAAATAGTTACCTCACATAACTATATACCGCTGAGATCTGCTATACATGTCCTAGAAACTTTACAAGAAGTCTTCTTTTGAGATGGAGTTCAAAAGCCTCATCACGGTTCGTTGGATGTCAGGAATATCGTCAAATATCTTTTCTTTCAAAGTAAGTATGAGTAGCCGGAATAGGAAGTAGTGTGACGGATTGATATCTGGCAAGTATCGTGGATGTTCATTTTGCACCACCGCCTATTTTGCCCGGAACTGTTTGACGATTTTGGCTGTGTGAGGATGAGTATTGTCGAGAACAAAAACGATGTGAACCTTGTTGTGCATTCTTGGGTAGTACCGTATGTATCTCCCACTTTTTTCTCATCCTTAAATACTGGGTAACGATTTGTCGCACGGATTCACGGTTAATATGCAATTCATCAGCTGTCAAGTGCACAGTTAATCGACGATCTTTAGTGAATAATTTCCTCACTTCCCCGATGTTTTCGTCACTGATGGAGGTCACCAGCCTTCCGTGACACGTTTTGTCAGAAACGCTTTCCCGACCTTCTCGAAAACGGCGAAACACTAGTTCACACTCTTCATGAACACGTACCAGCATCGCATACGTTTCTTTGGGTGTCTTGTCAAACTTAAAACAAAACTTTAAATTGATATTTTGTTCCTTCACTTTCTCGTTCTCAGTTAAGATTTAACGCCCTGAACAAGTACTTTGTAAAACAAGTTTTACATGAAACACAAGCAACGCTCAGCTGAACAACGGTGGAGGCAGATGGTTAGCATCTGCCACTACGTATGTGTAGCGTTTTGTTTCATCAGTGTTGCCAGATCTGCCATTCTAACTTCATTCACTAAACTTTATTGTCAGAGGTTGTATTATTATAAAGCATTTTCCATAATAGATTATTTTTAAAATATCATTTCTTAAAAATATTTAAATGCCAAAAAATTGCATATAAATATTTTTTATTATAATAATATTCTTAAAAAATCATTATGTATCTATTTATTTGGAAGACATTAAGCATCAAAACATATTTCTCCATTCACTTTTGCGGTTTCGTATGTAGACTGGTACCAAAGGTGAGATTAAGGAAAATAAAAATCGCCATTTGAAGATATATTTTTTTTCCAAATTACCCAATAAAAGTATTTAAAAAATATGTTAAAGTTCTGATTTAAATTGGATTTTGTTGTACATACATATGACTAAAAACAATTCTTAATTTTAAATGTTTACATATTTTGCTACCGTACTCATAAAATGCAAGAATTACCTCGTCAGAACACTGAAATTTAATTTAATACATTCAGCTAAAGCTATTACCCCAAACATATTGTTAAACATTCGATAGTATGCTTTCATTTCTAAAACTGGAAAGCGTTTCAAATTTAGAAGAGGTTTGCAAACGAAATTAAAGTCAAATTATTTCGGGAAATTACTTCCCAAAATTTCAAATGAAACACCCACTTGTAACTATATACGGATAATATGATAAACGAAGCTGTGCATAAAATATTGAATAAAATGTGAAAGCGAGCAATTATCGTATAATTAGTAATCTAAAAAGCGCTCAAGAAATTAAATTTCAGCTAAAAGTAAATCTATTTCAAAGGGAAAAAAAGCACGTTGATGGGAATTTATTGGGATTTAACAACCTTTGTATATATTCTTATAATATTTCCTCTTGATGATATTTTCTCTTACATTTAAACAACCAAACCCTCGAGGTATTTCATTTTGTTTCAACCATAAAATGTAGAATATGTTATGATAAATAATAAGGCTCCAAATATGTTCTTAATAAAAATAAAAATTGTATTTACATTAAAAATACATGATATTAGTTATTTTCATAGAATATCTTATTATAAAATAAATTGCCTATATTGTAATGGAAAAGAAATCTCTATTACTATCATTACCTAGTACTTTTGATCTTTTTCTTATTATCAAAGTGTATGTTACAACATTTGTACTCAAACCATTCCGAGGCCTTTACCCTTGTAATAATATCATTGTTACCGTCCTTAAATTTCCTACATTTTTATGTATTTGCAATATTCAGGAATATTACACACACATACACACAAAGAATATATATATACAATAAAATCCTGCGTATAACGCACACTTTTAACAAAAAAAAAATAAGATCGAAATTTAAGGGTGCTGGATATGCTGGAAATAAAAATGATAGCTTTAAAAATACTAAAAGAGATAAACATAAGAAAACTTAGACTTCCACATAGATCGAAGTACAGTTTATTTAAAAGAAGTGTAATACCTTGTGAACATAAAATGTTCTAGTTCTCGAAGTATACTATTTATTCAAAAGCCTGGGGGATAATACCTCAAATAAATATCTTCAAAACGTGAGAGTATTACATACATATTTTTCAAGTTTTTTCGTGCATAATGATGCGCGTTATATGGTGTATATATAAAAAAAATTAGAAAATGCAGCTTGAAAGTATAGGTGAGCGTTATACGCCGGATTTTATGTTATATATATACATGTGTGTGTTTGATTTTTCAAATACCTTCTTCCAAACTTTTGCAACATATTGTGCGAAATATTTGTTTTAGCTTTTGGAAAATAAGAGAAAAGGTGTTTGGAAATTAAAATTGGTAATAAATAAAGTTGCAAAAAATTGAACAAAAATAAAAGATTTTGTATATACTTCAAATATTCTAACTCTGAAATACTTTCCTCTTAATTTAAGCCTTAAATGACGGCTAAGTCTTTTGTGGACGAGACCTTCGAGTATTTTATCGTCTCCCTTTTTTATCAATGATCCCTCCTACCTATGTTACCAAGCATTGAGAGCAATATGTTGGTCCTCCGCTGATCAGTAGAAATCTTGGCGACATTAGAGAGAAAGAAATAAAAAAGAATAAATTTGCATTTCTCTGATCCTTGACCATTATTCTTTGTTTGAAAACAGAAATATTTGGCTAAGTAATTGATGTTTATAGATTTTGATAAACCATTTGGCGCAATCTGGAGGATGCAAGTGTAGAAAAGGTAGTTGAAGAAGCAGACATTTTTATAAAATAATTCTTTTATTTTAATACTAAGCAGTTCATTATTAATTTTTGATTAATTCACTAATTTTCGGAGCAATTTTAACTTATCTCGTGATGTATCTTCAAAATATTTATCTTTAGATCCGCTTGTGGATCAGTTGCAGCTTTTTCCTTAGCCGCTATGGTACCTTCAAACAAATTTCTCTAGCATTTCTGATGCTCCGAACGCCAGTTATAGCTTGAATGCTAACTTCAGGTTGAGCGACTCACTACTCACGATTCATAGACCCTGATTAACTCTAACACTCCATTGCTAGGGTTTAAATAGCATTTACATTAGCATAAAATAAAGTCATCTCTACGGAAAGCGGTTTTAAATACAAATCACATTCGAAGAATAATTTCGCTAAGAGGATTATTTGAAGAATCCGATACACACTTAGTATTCGGAAATCACTAAATAGAGGAAGATTTAAAAATTTTTGGTTGATTTTTCGACCTAGCACATCTTTTAAGAGATTATTTCTTTGGGTTGATACACGAACCACCCGTTCTGTAAAGGTTATAATCATAAAATCAATCTCGATAATGTACTAAGTAAAAATAACAGTACAAAAATCACAATGCATCCACCCACTGTTAACATTGCGTACTTTTGAGGGTTATTACTCTTATTGTTGTTATTATTACATCCATGATGTATTAAAACCTATGTGTTGAATTTCAACAAATTTCTTTCTAGAACCTTAAATTTCCAGTCTTTTTTCAAGAATGATATTATTCTATTCTAATATGCATGTTTTATTGAAAACTGTAACAACTTATATTACGAATCCTCGATAAGATATATTCCAATATTATTCCAGATTTAGTATTTTGATACATATTCATATAAAATTCAAAAATCTCGCGAGAAAGGTTAAAATTACTAATGGGTACTAGTGCTATAGCCTAAAATTTAAAATATTTCATGCTTTCAAAAAGTTGTTTTCTATAGAAATTTATTAAAATTAAATACATATATAATAACAATAATAATTGGTGAATGATTATTGAAATAACGTCGCACTGTTCATACACGAGGGCTTTTGGCGACGGACTTAATTTTGAACCAATTTTGAACCATGGTCAAGTGACGTGGACGACACCTTGGCACCTCTCCTAACTGAATACAGATTTTTTTGTCTTTAGTTTAAATAACGGTTTACCACCCTCAATAAAATACTTTTTGGTTTAAATAATTTCCCTCAAAACAATTATTTTTTTGCTTACCTAAATAAATTTTGACTAAATTATAAGATTGTAACCCTTTTTTACTTTTTAAATAATACTTTTGGTTATGATACCTTTAGAATTACATGTGAAAAATGATTTACTTATTTATTGAAAAAAATTATCAAATGAAGAATGCAATAAGTATTGTTATGGTTTAGAAATGTTGCATTATATTGTGTGTGTTAAGGTCTATCTGTCGATTTAATTTTATTTTAAACTAAACTTAGTGATGCAACAGCTAAGGAAGGGCCAAGGAAGGCCTAATGTGCTTATCTCAATTTTCGTGACCTTAGGCACTGAGGTGCATCAGCAGATGTTCTCCAAGGTGGTCACTCAGATGCGAAACGCACGTTGTTTAGTTCCCAAGATAACGTGGTATTCATTTTATCGACCCACGGAAGGGATGAAAGGCAGAGTCGACCATGCCCAGCCCGGGATTTTAACCCCTGCCCCCTGTCATGCAAGCGCGATACGTTACAACTCAACCACTGAGTTGTCAATCTTATTTTAATTCAATTAAATTACTGCATATACTGCATGTAGTTTCCCCTGTGTTTGATCTATCAAACGTTTTATATAGTGAACAAAATATCTTTTAGTATGTAATGTCTAATTTTTTAAAAATTAAATTTATACGTGCAAAAAGAAAATTAAGATTTTCATAATTTTAAGGTTTTATGATTATTTTAAAGAAATTATGCAATTAATTCGGTAAAAAACTGGTTCATTATGTTTGAAATGTTTCTGTATACATATGTGTAATTTTTTTGTATATTCAAAGAATATTTTTATATTTTGTAAGAAATGGTACCTATACTTAAAAATATGTATTACAAAATCTCGAAAATTATGTTCATGTTTACTGAAACAAAGGGAAAAAGACATATGGATTTAAAATTACTTTTGTAACTCTAGAAAATGATTAAGGATTATTATTAGTCATATAAAAATAGGCAAACAAATACTAATCAACTGTATAATATGTGAAAATATTATTTTTTTTAGTTTTTTTCACTTTTTCTCAAAAGCATATTTTTTTGCATTTAGGTACATTTAAAAAAAAACAACTATTGCACTATATGATTCCAGATTTTTTTATACTTCTATACAAGATGCCTATGCATATAGTGAACCTATTTTCTTTTCTATTAAGATAGTGCGTAATTTTTTAAAAATAGTTTTATGCATAAAAAAGCAGAAAAATAAAAAAAAAAATTCAAATTTCAAAGTTTCATAATTTTTTTTTTTAAAGAAACTATACTAACATTTTACTAAAAAATGGGCTCACTGTATTTTATGTTTTGTTTTATATATGTGTAAAAATATTTTGCCTAAAAAAAGGATACTTTTTTAAAAAATGGTACCTAAACACACGTATATATTACAAGTTCTCAAAAATTATGTATTACTTAAATTATGTAGTGAAAAAAAACTCTTTGGAGTAAAAAGTTAATTTTGTAGTTCTACAGAATAATTAAATTATGTTTATCAAGAACGTAAAAAATCTAAGCTCTATTGGAAATTGTAAATTATATATGTCTCATAAACAAAGGGTCTTAGTTTTGGCATTTTACTCTTTCGAGCATGTCCTGGTTCCCTTAACCGATAAACATTTATCATCAATTTTAAATAGTGCATCAGCTCAGCATATTGAACCAAAAACGGTGCCAAATATTTCTAAAAAGTAATATTGTGACTGGGACATCCTTGGCAGGTAAATTTAGCTTATTTTAAACCGTAATATCTGCATACTTATGTGCCTGTGTATGTAAAAAGATCACATTTAAAAATATGAATAATTATGTGTCAGCAATTAATATAGCTATCATATTTCTCAGTCATGTACTTGGCTTTAGATACAACTTGCATAGCGTTTACTGGAATATAACTTTTAAACTTAGTAGTGCTTGTTAAAATATCATTTTATACAACAAATGTAAATAAAATAAAATATTTTTTTTAAAAAAATTAATTTTATGATTTATAATATTATTATAATTTTTAAAGGCAATGTACAAAATCTAAAAGTTTTAAATGTTTATTTTTTTAAAAAAAAATATCAATTGTATTGTATTGGAAATAATTAAATTTTATAACATGCAAGATGCAGAGTGTTTTTTTCCAGGTATAGAAGTTTTAAGTTGGCATTACTTTCCAAGATGGCGACCATTTAACAGCTGTCAGTGATTTATTCTCAGTTTGGTTTGGCAATTCATCATGAATAGACTCACGCCTGAACAACGCTTTCAAATTGTGCAATTTTATTTCGAAAATAATGGTCGATTTTCATAAGCGAATTTTGTTTAGCGATGAAGCGCACTTCTGGTTGAATGGCTACGTCAACAAACAAAACTGCCGCATTTGGAGTGAAGCTAATCCACAAGTGTATGTCGAAACACCGTTACATCCAGAAAACTGACTGTTTGGTGCGCTTTATGGGCTGGTGGAATCTTTCTTCAAAAACGATGAAGACCACAACGTTACAGTCAATGGTGATCGGCATCGGCTGTTTATTTGTTATCAATGATCTTGACAGTATCATCTTATATGTCAGTCGTCATGGAAACTAAAATATATTTGTCACATATATATCCTTCTTTTTGTGTGTGTTTGGGTGTGCCAAACTCTTTTTTTTTTGCAATCTTAAGATACTTGTTTTGAATGAGTTCTCCACGCGACCACTTTTGTACCAAAATGTTTTCTATGAACATGCTACATTTACCTCTTGTGAATGACTCAGTGGTTTTGATTGCTGTGTCGTCCGACTTATTATGGTTTATCAATGTAAATAAGCAGAATATAAAAAAAAGAAATGGGCATCTGTGATCTATATTAAAGAAAGTTTAAACAGCCTAACCATGTGACGCACCTGCTGAAATAGCTCATATTAATCATGATAGAGAAAATAAATTTGAGAAAAGCGATGGACATGAAACGTTTGAGTTGAAAAGAAAATTTTCAAATGCTATCTAAATTCCTCGAGAAAAAAATTTTAAGCCATAAGTGCACAACAAGACACACTTCACCCTGCAAAAATGACGCAAGGAAGAAAAGGTTCAACGTGCTATTTGTCAATCATCAGAGAAAAGTAAAACTACAATAACTTGGACAAAATATGACAATTTTGCCTGCAAATAACATTCCTGTAATGTTAGTGAAAAGTGTTTCTGTTTTGTGTCATTTATTTAAGGATTAGCGAAAGGACTAGGCTCAAACATTATCTTAATATGACTTTATTAAGATATTCAACTTAAACCTTTAACAAATTAAATTATAATAAATAATATGAGAGAATCTACGATGGTAAAAATACGCAACACACAATAAGACTTAATCTAATTCAGACCACTATCAATAAACGAACCACCTAATCTCCGATTCTAATATTAAATAATCAATCCTACCTTATTACAGCTTGGAGCAACGATCAATCTTGTATTTGTATGAAATGGTATGCAACTTGGCTGATTCCTTCTATTCGATCACTAATAATTTGATTTCACTTCACGCAAAACTCAATCAGACTTGAACCACGAACTGTAATAACCATCAACTTCCACAAACTAACTTCAATTGTCAAACATAACCTTACATTGCCATCCCGCTTATTCTAAGATCCTATATTTAAAAGATAATTCTTTTTGCATCTTTTATTCACACTTCATTTCTTGGATTTGGTTGAAAAAGAGTTGCCATTAGTTCTGGCCAAAAAGAACTTGTTAAAGAAAAAGACGCTAATGCCTTACCATACCGTACTGTAGCACGGTGGGTGTACTCTGTACTGTGTTGTCATTATTTTCCACCGTTAAGACTATATTCCCTGTATACTACCATAATAAATTAGTGTGTTACGATATTTCAGTTCTATTCATTGTGTCCATACAAGTAGTTAACACCTTGTCCTCCCTTCGTCTGTATAAGTCCCATTTTCCAACCGGACTGGTATCTTCAAGAAAAAAAACAGTTGCCATGACTTTTGCCCCCAACCATCATATAAATATATATATATATATATATATACACCGGTGGGCAAAAAGTCCGTAAAACTTTAAAATTCATAAAATCGGAGAAATGAACGAAAAACTGTTTGCAGGATCAGCATTAGTATGTCGCGGAATTTTTTTAAGCTAGAAAAAAATAATTCGAAAAATTATCCGGTAGTTGGCGCTGTTACAAGCGTCTGTGGTTTAAATATGCAAATTAGACGGCTATAAAAACCTTTGCTCTCAATGAATCCACACTCATTTCCCCATTACATACAGTGAATGTGAACAAGGATGCTCAGTGCGCCGGATAAAGCTTTGTTGGTGACTTATTTTACATGAACGAGGAATCAGCGACCATTGTCTTGCGTAAATTCGAAAAATATGAAGAGTGGAAAAGGCCCTTTAACACCTGCAGGTCTCTTTTAAAGTTTGTTAAACGTTTTGAGGAAACTGGAAAGTTGGAGGATCGAGCACGAACCGGACGACCATGCTTGAAAGAAGCACGTGCACCCTGCATTGCGTCGTGTCGAAATGGAAGCGATTTGCGTCCGAAGCAGCTTCAGGGACCAACAGTGCTCGTGAAGCTGCCAGACGATTGGGCTTACCACCATCATCTGTCCGCAATATTCTTCGTCGAATCCTCCAGCTGTACCCATACAAAATTGCAATCGTGCCATGAACTTTGCCAGCAGATACCGCACAGAGGGAAGCAATTGCGAAGTGGGTCTTCTCTAAAATGGAACAGGATCCCACCTGGGTTTTAACATCTTGTGGACAGATGAAGCTCATTTCTCGCTTCAGCGGGTGACGTTAACAACCATAACTGTCCCATTTGGGCGATCTCTAATCCACGTGAGTACACACAGAAGCCATTGCATTCCCCAAAAGTGACAGCATGGTGTGGTTTCACGGGTTCATTTATCATAGGACCCTTCTTCTTTGAAACGCAGTGCCCAGTAAATGGATGGATAACGGAAACGGTAAATGCTCAGCGTTATCTAACGCTTCTGCGGGAGACTGTCGTGCCATGTTTAATTCAACGAGGTCAGATTTCGAATGTCACGTTCATGCAGGATGGAGCAACCAGTCACACTGCTAACCCGGTTAAGGCATTCCTGATACAGACATTCGGGAAGACAGAATCGTTAGCAGGCACTGCAGGTACCCATGGCCTCCTCGATCTCCAGATTTAACACCGGCAGACTTCTGGTTGTGGGGATATTTGAAATCTCGCGTGTATCTATCCGGTCCATCAAGTCTGTCGGAACTGAAAGATGCGATCCGCAGAGAAGTATCCTCCATACATCCGGACGTGTTGCACTCTGCCGTTGCTGGATTTGTCACTCGTCTGGAATGTCTTCTCTCCTGTGGTGGTGGTCATGTGAAACATATTCTGTGTAATAAAGTTGTGAAAGTTTCTTCGTTCATTATGCATGCATTGTTTCTTTGATTTGCGTACATCAACGCCACCTACCGGATGATTTTCGAATTATTTTTTTTCTAGCTTAAAAAAATCCCGTGACATACTAATGCTGATCCTGCAAAAAGTTTTTTTTTTTTTCGTTCATTTTTCCGGATTTTTATGAATTTTTAAAATTTTTTTTTACGGACTTTTTGCCCACCCGGTATATATATAT
>BMAU01013588.1:0-19389 GCA_019973935.1 Trichonephila clavipes
AAAATTACATCATTCTATTGCAAATACGAGCAGACTGCGAAATATTGAAACAGAAACTAGCTTAATATGAATCATATTGTTACTAAAAATATAATAAGTATGGTAAAATTTTTCTTGGAACTTGAAGTTTATTTTCCAGTAAGTTTTTTTTTCAATAGGGCTGCATTTTAGCGACAGTAGCAATTTATAGAAGAATGAAAAAATTACGTATACATAATTACATATACAACATATACAGCAACATACATTACATATACAACAACATAAATTTCTCAATAAAAAAGTTCACAGCACTATACAAACAACGGAAACAGTTTAGAGGTTGGGAAATTTTTTTTTTTATCGCAAGTTCAGCTTGCTTGAAGGTCAGAGTTCGAGAGCCCCGGTGCATAGCACCGCCTAGCCCAGGGGTGGCGAAGCTTTTTGGGTCAACGTGCCATTTCTTCTAAAAAAACGTTTAATGAGTTATAGGCGTGCCATCAAATAATTTTGACTTGCGATTATTGAAGAACTAATAAAACTAAATACGAACAAATCAAAATTCTTTATTTAATACGAAAAATACATTTTGCACTGAATAGTAGTAAATGTTTTAGTTATACTTGTAATTTAAATTAAAATAACATTAGTGTGATTTCTGCTGTTGTAGATTAGATGACAAATAACATATATCAGGATTATAAGATGTTACTTTTAGTAGAATGCATGCTGAATTAAAGTCGTCTGTTAAACGCTTTCTAAGCGAGTCTTTGATGTTATTTATCTCTGAAAATAATGATTCGCAGGCATAGGTAGACCAAAATATGGTTAAAATAGCATACGCCAACTTCTTCAAACAGTTAAATGCGTCTGGAATCGAATTCCATGTTTCCAAAATTTCGTTACTGGTATTGCTACTTATATTGCTTGTCAATCTTTCTGCTTCAATAAATTCCAACTTTTCCCTTGTTTCAATAAACTTTTGAATCCATATTGAACTAGACTGGAAATCAATCAGTTGCATTTCAAGTTCTTCAATTTCCAACCAATCGAATAGAGACAAGGTCAGTTTATCAAACGAAATCACATCAGGATACATAAAAAATTTGAACGTTTCCGATAATTACTTGAACTGAGAAAATCTCGCTGAAAATTCTTTGATGAAAGAATCCATTATGGAAATAAAGTCATCAATAACATTTTCTTCATTTCGTTTCTCTTGGGCATCTAAATCTTTGATATTTTTTTTCAAGTTTGGGAAGTACTTGTAGTTTTTTGTAATAATATCGTTTCTGAAAACATATAGTTTAGCTTCAAAAGCGCGAATGAGATCCATCATTTTATTCGGGCCTTGAAGCTTTATGTTCAATTCATTGAAATGTTGGCATATGTCTGTAAAAAACATCAATTTTAAAAGCCACATAATATCTATCAACTGTGGGTATTGTTCAATTTTGCTCTCATTTCGTAGAAACAGTCTGATTTCTTCCAAGCAATCAACAAATCTTTGAAGTACGTTCCCGCGGATAAACCAACGAACATTGTTATACATTATTAAGCCATTATACACCGAATTGACTTCATCCAACAAAGAGCATCAAACTTTCATTTATTTAAAGCCTGCGACGATATGAGGTTGACTATTTTTGTGACTAAAGTTATTACATTATCAAGAGATGTTAAACCACTCTTTGCACATAAGGCTTTTTGGTGAATAATGCAGTAGCAATCAAGAATCGAATGTCCTACGTCTGTTTTAAATAAAGAAATGAAACCTTTTTTTTTTTTTTTTTTTTTTGCCTACCATATTTGGAGCACCATTAGTGGTTACTGAAACAATTTTTTTCCAATCAATTTCTTTCTCAGCAAGCGAATTTCTTACTGCCGTACAAATATCTGTGCCCTTTGTAGTTGTTAACAACGCTGTTATTGCAATTAATTCTTCCTTAATGATGTTTCCTACGCAATATCGAGCAAAGACAGCTAAACGTGCCGATTTAGTAATGTCAATACTTTCGTCAAGACATAGCGATATAAAAGGAGCGGAGTTAATGTCATTTTTTTAGTTGATCTGTAACATTTTCTGCCAATTTCAAGATTCTATCTTTCATTGTGTTTCTAGATAGAGGAACATCTTTGATGCGCTGAATTATCTTATCTTTATTATCAAAAAGTGAGGGCTCACATGCCAACCAAGCTTCCTTCAAAAACTCTCCCTCTTGAAAAGGTTTACCATGCCGAGCAATGACATTTGCAGCCGAGTAACTTGCCGCACTTGTGTGACAATTTTTGCTTACATACCAGGTGTCCACAATTAAACGACCTTACTTCAAAATTGTCTACATACGAAACTATTGTTCAGAAAGTTGTAAACGACATAAAGAAGGGATGGGAATTTGTTTGAGCGAATAAAAAAAATTAGTTCAAAATTTCGCCACTAGAGGGCGCTTTTGATTGAAGGCCATCCACAGGACACGGTAACATAATAACTGATACTCATTAAAAAACACAATCTCTAAAATAAACTGCAAATTTTAATTAAACTTCGATGACTAATTTTCAAAGGATTTACACGAAGGAAGACGAAAATATGCAAATTTTTTCGACGTCACACAGCAACTGTTATAAAAGCAATAAACTTTCATGGAAGATTAGTTTATTTTCATTGTGCTCGGTATTGCTAATCAGAATGTCATGTTTACCAGATCGAGCGTTGTCAGTAAAGTTATTCTATCAAAACGATAATTCCGCAATAGTTGCTCTACGGAAATTTCAGACATTAAAGGGGTTGCGAAAAGGCCCAATGACTGCTAAAAATCTTCGATTGAAGGTAACCAAATTTGAAGAAACAAGATCGTTGAAAGTTCGTTCTGGAAGAGGAAAAAGACCTGTTTCTGCGGAAGCAGTAGAGAAAGTAGCACTTCAGGTGGAAGAGGACAAATCATCCAACGTGCTGGCTAGTACAAGTGTTCGCCGTGTGGCAGAAGCATTGGATCTGCCTCGTTCAACTGTCCAGATCATGCGAAACATCCTCCGTTACTATCCATACAAGCTTCAATTTGTGCAGGAATTGCTTCCACATGATTTCGAGACTCGACATCTGTTCTCATTGCAGTTTCTTGCTCGTTTGGAAGTTGATCCAGAATGGCCTTGGAATATCCTCTGGACAGACGAAGCCCACTTTGATTTGGACGGTTCGGTGAATACTCACAATTGCCGAATTTGGGAAACAGACAATACGCATTCCACCTTACGAGTTCCGCTACACTCACCAAAAGTAACGGTGTGGTGTGGGTTTTCCGCGTCTTTTATTCTTGGCCCGTATTTTTTCGAGGAATTAGGTGCTGGAGGTCCAGTAACATGTTCTATCACTGGACAGCGATATGCATCGCTATTACGGAATAAAATTATTCCAGATCTGCAAGCACGTCAGTGTCTTTCACGCATAATTTTTATGCAAGATGGAGCTCTTCCACACATTATACGTTGTGTTACGGACGTTCTCAAACATCACTTCACAGAAGAACGTGTGATCAGCCGCCAACTTCGTCATCTGTGGCCTTCCCGATCGCCTGACCTCAATCCATGCGATTTTTGGCTTTGGGGCCATTTAAAACAGCTGGTAAGTTGTGATTAACCAAAAACTTTACCTGATCTCAAAGACAGTATTTCACGACATGTTCTTAACATTTCCCAGAACACACTGCGGTCAACGGTGAAACATGCTATCTTAAAATTTCAAATAGTACCTGAAAAAAATGGTCATCATGTTGAGTATTTATTGTCGTAACAAAATTTGTAAACTGTTATAAATGCATGCTAAATATGATCTCCATTAAAAACGCCCTCTAGTAGTGAAATTTTGAACTAATTATGTTATTCGCTCAAATTCCCATCCCTTCTTTATGTCGTACACACCATTTTACAACTTTCTGAACAACAGTTTCGTCTGTAGACAATTTTGAAGTAGGGTCGTTTAATTGTGGACACCTGGTATTTAAACATAGACGTCGACTGTTTATTTCTGTCTTTTATTGCACTTGCAATTAATTCTTTTTGCTCTGGTTCGCTTTCTTCACAAAAGGATTTGTGATTTGTTTCAAAATGCCCTTTTACAGACGATGTTCTGCATACCACTGTTCCAGAACATAAGACACACACCGCTTTGTCGCATTTATTGATCATGCCATATTTCTCAGCCCACCAAGTTTGAAATTCTCTGCTACACTTACTATCTTGCACTTTTTGTTTTTTTGTTGAACTAGCCATGTTAAATAGCAGTTAAAAATCGTAAATTTAACATAAAACTTTAAATGTACAGTTGCGTCGATGAAATTGACTATTCTATGTGCTCTCGCTTGATTCCCCCTTCCAAAAAAACCTTTTTAATGACTGCGGGCTCATGGGCAGATTTATTTGTTTTTAGGAAATTGAGTGCTTGTACGAGATTTCTGTAGTGTCTGCTCTTTCGCTTTTGTGTCAGGTCATGAAAATTTTTAAAAATAAAGCAGTGAGAGTTATTTTACCAATTAGACTTACAAGACAAAAATTAGATCGCATTAATAAATTAGATGTACACAAGCTGAACTATTAATGTAAACGTTAGAATATGTTTTTTAAACAACTTGAATATATTTAGAAATAGTTACATACACACTATGCGCAGATAAACTTTGCATCATTAGCAATTTATAATACGCGAAGTATTTACGCAAGACATAACAAACGAGTCTGCTCCCCGACTTGTAGGCGAAGCGACGGATCACTCGCGTTAGTTCATAATACTTCATAGTAAACTTAATTATTTTAAGCTAAAATGCTAATCGTTTTTGATCGATGGCGTGCCCAAAATTTTCTGTCGCGTGCCATTGGTTCGCCATCCCTGGCCTAGCCCATTGATAGCTACACCATTGAATATAACTTTGTTGACATTTATACACAAATTGTGCGTTTTTTTAATATGATTTTGAGATAAAAAAATTTTTTAGATGTTAATTCGAGATATCACTGAAACTAATACTATAACTACTCTGGTAATATTTTCAGAAGACATCAATATTCTAAGAAAAACCGAATTTCAGGAATTGGATTAGATTACTCTACATATATGGTTACTACAAAACGGCCCCGCTGAAGGATACGCATTGGCGATAGACCTTTGTCTAGATAAGAGGATTAGGCACGCGCTGGAAAATCACAACCCCCAACACAAAAGATTTCCCAAAAATAGAAATCGTCAAGATTCTGCCACACCTTTTAAACTTTTTTTAAACTAATATTGTATAAAGATGTTCCTGAATATGTTAAACTGTTGGACTTAAACTATTTTGTGTGTGATATTTTATGTTAAAATACTGGGAATATTTCTGAGTAAATTTTCTGAAAGATTGTCATAACTTTCTGCTTATCGAAAAACTTGACGAATATCTCAGAAAATTTATACTCCATATATTTGAGTTTCTTTAAACCTTAAGGACTGTGGTAGCCGAGTGATTGGAGTCCTCGTTAAGGTTTTCCCAATATGTATCTATAGTATTGATGGTTTGGTCCAGGGGTCGGCAACCTTTCAGCTGGGGTGTGCCAAATCAATCTACCAATAGGATTCAGCATGCCACACAGTAGGACGTTTTTGAAACAATTAAGATTCCAGAGACAATGTATAACATAGAAACAGTCAAAAATATAACTATTTCTTCAAGAAAAAATTATAATTGTACCTATATTATGAATTTTTTAACATATTTATTAAAATAAAAAAGACAACATAAAATGTAAGTATATCCCTTTAATATAGTTATAGTATCGTAATAGTATTATAGCAAAAATATGAAAATTTATTTTAATGCGAACCTAGTGCTGCACCGTTCTACTTTAATATCACAAAATCAGGAGTGTAATTAGTGACTTTCAATTCGACACGATTCTGAGCATTCAGTTGTTAAACCATTTCTTAGAGGACTCGAAATATTTCTCTCAGGAGAGAGATTTTTCACATTTTGTTAGATATATGGAATCAAAAGCGCGAAGCAGAATACATATATATATGCAACTTTCTCTCTTCAAACAATTTAAACTCTCCAGTAATGTCATTCCGTAATTTAGAAAATAGATATACATTTATTTTTAGAGTTATAGGTAAAAGTCTATAATTCTGGAGATGTTTGTCAAATAAGGTCCATTACTAATTTATCAACTTCCATCCATTCAAAAATTGACAAATTTGGTGATTACCGCGTGCCACATGTGACACGCATGCCATAGATTGCCCCGATCCCTGGTTCGGTCTATACTTTAAATATGCCAGAGTTCAATATTTCGCTAAGGTGTGTCATGGAAGTGATGAATGAGGTACCATCTGAAACGTCGACACTGTCGTGTATAAGACGTATATGATACGGTTAAAGATCTCTGTGGCGGGCAGCTGGAGAGTTTTAAAGGAGCAGACAAACCAACTATCAGTTGTTTTCCTAACTAGGGATTCATATTTATTAATATCGTACTTTGATGTTACACAAGGTGGCGATGAGTTTAGTAACTTTGAACCACTAGCAAAGAAAGAAAGGGCTTCGAACCACGATTGAATCGACATAAAAATAAACGTTAACACTATTCAGCTACTTGAGGGCTTTTGGCGACGGGTATCGTAACTTTGAACCATGGTCAAACGACGAGGACGACACCTGATGTGGCACCCCCTCTCCTAACTTACAAATTACGCCAACGGGAGGACGTTAGAGCATCAACAGATTTAACGTGCATCGTCCCTCTACACGGCGGGTCTTCACCGGAGCTAGGCTCGTTCTCCTGACACGATGACTACGAGTTCGTTACCTTTACCACTAGGCTAACGAGGCCACATTGGTCATCAACAGCACAGACTCCATTAAAATAACACCGATCATGAGAACATGGCTATAACCACTCAGATATGGTATGTAGTCTTTCCAGTGGCGCACACAGGAATTTTTCAGGGGGGTCTGGGGTTGAAAGTTCACCATTCTTGTATCATGCTCCTTTTGATTTTGTCGATTTTCGGGAACAAAACACAGTAAAAAACTAATTATTGAATAAATAATTAGCATTAATTAATAAAATTAATCATTAATAACAAATACTTAAATTTTACGTATACTATGTACTTAGAATTATAATCAATCGGGGAAAAAAATCAAGGGCTTTGGGGGGGGGAGTCGGACATCCCCCCCCTCCTTGTGTGCACCACTGTGTGTGTGTGTGTGAGTCTTTCTAATCCATAATAATGGTCTTTGTCGCTTCATATGCCGTATTCGTCGATTCTTCCTAACTACGAGGGATTTTTTTCCTTCAGTTTATTAGCTTTAATATATTTATTACGATTGTGGTACCACAATTGCAAAGGTATTTTTCTTGACTTTAAATAAATTTAGAGTTGATTTCTTTACACAAACATTCATAAGTTATTTTTTAACCTTATTTCCTTAATTAAACTAGCGGAATAATGTATGTTCATTTAAATTCGGCATTATTTCATTGAGTATTATGAACCATTTATAAAATAGATATTTCGAAACCTTTTAATCTATATATAATGTATTCCTTAAAAATATGCATTCTTTTAACATGCAATGGTTTTGAAATCGTAGCTATTTTTTAAAATTACCATGGGAAATAAATGCCATTTAACCTATCGCGATCGAATATTGATCCGTATTCAGAACTTATTGCATATAAATGTGAGTCGAGAATCAATTCAATACATTAAATATACTTGATTTTAATTAATAGTAAATAGATGGCGTTTAGTGTCATAAAATACAGAAGTAATAATATTATTAAGGGGTGTATTGTTCTTTCCGAATTCATCTGTATGTGCGACGAGTAACGTGAGGAAACATTGCTTCCAAAACTAGACTGTGAGGCGGGTCCATAATGCTGGACGTGATTTACTACTTTATACAAGGTGTGACACAAAAAAATAAAAAACGAGACTAAATAAGTAGCTTGAAAAAAGGACGGAGTTGGCAACAACTGTTTCGATGACATAGTCCTACACACTTCCTCTATCCACGTGGCCAGTTTTGCCTCAACCAAAACCCCTAGTGTAAAGTTCCCAAGAAAGCTTGGTACTCATTTTATCGACCCACTGAAGGGATGAAAGTCTGACTCCACCTTTCTAAGCCTGGGGTTTGAACCTCGGACCTGTGGTGTATAAAAGTTGGATGCTTATTGAAATGTTGTTAAGAGTAAATGTGTTGAGAGATAGAGAATTCCACTATTATTTCTATTGAATTTTTATATTATCTCAGACACTCTTACCATGAGTGCATTAAATATTTCATGCAGGTTTCATAAAGTGAGGTTTTGAATATTATCTCGCTGAAGTTAATATTTGGTATTTTTCCTTTAGGATTAAATTTTTATACATATAGCGCATAAGCAGACAAAAATAGAGTTTTTCTATACGAAATACTTGAAACGTACTCATTTTCAAGAATTTTTCTTACTAGTTTGAAATAAAGAACAATCTGAACAACTTTAAAGAAGAAAATCTACTGGAAGATGATTGGTATACCTTTTACGGGATTTTCTAAATATTTTCTTGTAATATGTTTTTATCAAATACAAAAAAAAAAAAAAAAAAAAAAACCTTCACAACCTCTTTGAAATGTGAAAATTTAAAATAAGGGATATATGCTGGTTAATGTTATACATTTTCTTATATTATACTGCCTAGAAATGCTGAACTTCTTAATCTCAATGGTATACATTTTAAATCAAAACAAAAAAAAATTCATAAAACAAAATATGCTAATATTTGATAAATTCATTATAAGTCTCTAATTCTTTTTGAACATGTATATCATTTTGTTATTTAAATTTGCATTCCAATTTTATTTAATATTTAAAGTGACAATTACCTTTTTAACTTTAAATTGCATTAGAAAAAAAAAATTAAATTTTTTTTTGCATATTTAAATTAATATATGTACATATGAATAACATACCGTGACATTATAATTTCTTTCATATTAATTGAATTTTGGAAGACGAAATAAAAAATTTTTGACCAAAATACACCAGTATGTCTTTTTGAATCAAATGGACCTAACACAATACTTACCAAAATCTACTAAAAAGCATTATTTTAAATTTACTGAGAAAAATTTTTTAGAAATTTAAAAAAAAAATTAAAATTCAGAATTAATATAAACAAGAAATGTTCTTTCCAGAAAAATAATAAAATTTGTTTTTATTGGCTAAAATTAACACATTTGTGCCATAAAGAAGCATCAGGTAATCCATAACAATACAAAATTAAAGTAAAATGGTTGTGATCAACAATGAGCACTGTTCTACAAAAACACAATTTTGTCAAACATTTATTGACCCAAAATTATAATAACACAGTTCATTATTTCACATACCTGATTTTGCATTTGAAATTATGAAAATGATACCTTTAACTAAGGCATAAGCAAAAAATTATTTTAAAATCATCCAAAATTGTAAGTTTCTGATTTTTTTTTTCAAGTTGTATACTTTTATAAAAATGCTACCATTAAAAATAAATGGTTTAAATTTTGGAATTGATATGAGTATGTATGAGTGATTTCAAATGATCTCTTTGAGAGAAAGCTTTGTTGCATATTTAACAAACATGAGGCTTTTCCTTGGTATGAATACGTAAATGTCTTTTCAAAGTATCACTTCGTGAGAATGCTGTGTTACATATTTCACAAATATAAGACTTGGAAGAATTTTCCTTGGTATGAATATGAAAATGGGAAATTAAATAATCCTTTCGCGAGAAAGCTTTGTTGCATACTTCACAGATATAAGGTTTTTCCTCAGTATGAATACGCAAATGTTGTTTTAAATTCCTCTTGAGAGAGAAAACTTTGTTGCATATCTCACAAACATGAGGCTTTTCCTTGGTATGAATAAGCAAATGGGAAAGTAAATAATGCTTTCGAGAGAAAGCGACGTTGCATATTTCACAAATGTGAGGTTTTTCTTTGGTATGAATAAGCACATGGGATCTTAAATTACACTTTTGAGAGAAAGCAACATTGCATATTTCACAAACATGAGGCTTCTCTTTGGTATGAATACGTAAATGCACCTTTAAGAAAATACTTTTAGAGAAAGGCTTGTTACAAATTTCACACACATGAGGCCTTTCCATGGTATGAATATGCAGATGTTTTTTTAGAAAGTTACTTTGAGAAAAAGCTTGGTTGCATATTTTACAAACATAAGGCTTTTCCTAGGTATGAACAAACAAATTTTTATTTAAAGAACCTCTTTCCGAGAAAGTCTCGCTGCATATTTCAAACATATGGCTGTTCTTTGGTATGTGAAAGGTAAATGTCTTTTTAAATCCCCACGTTGAGAGAAAGAATCTTGCATATTTCACAAATATAAAGATTTCAATGATTCAACATGATTGAACAGCTTCCAGGAGGATAATTCGAAGGGGGATTGTATCTTGTTTTCATGTATAAAACAATCTTCACGGGGAGACAGGTTCAACTGCAAAATTTAAAATTTTCTAATTTAAATTAAGAGAACACTGGATTGTAGGACCATAGGCTTGGACCCTTATGTAAAATGTGATCATTCAAATAAAAGAAATATACTGACCTTTTAAGCTGAATGTTTAAGATTTTTTTCATCGGCTTAGGAAATGTTGACTTCTTAATAATGTTGTTTTCGGTAAGCAAATGGTAATTTAAAAGCTGAAAAAAAATTCATTTTTCAATATTTCACTTCAGAAGAAACGTTTCAACACACTTGGAATTCATAATCAAGCATAACAGCAGCAATGACTCCACTTCTTATAGTTCGAGAATGAATATTTCCGATATTCTATGCCAGACCATAGGATTCAAACACTCATTGGCATTTTGATTGTAATTAATTTAAACTTCCTGAGGATAGGATGTGTACTAGGAACTTCCTCTCATATAAATTTGATATACCTGTAATTTTTTTCAGATGCTTTTCAATTTGCCATGTCTCTTTCAAAGGCAGCACCAGCATTCACTCCTTAAAAAAGATTGGATTTACATATTAAATTTTGAAAAAGAGTATTGCAGTGAAAAATTTTCAGAATGAAGTAATATTATATGTTATTTTAAATAAATGAATGCTTAAAGGAGGTAATGAAAACAGAAATATTGCATTTTTCAAACAGTATGCAGTTAGGTAAATGTGAGTGTATTTGCATTCCCTTTATTCTAGATCAACATTAGGTTAAATGGTATTTGAATTCTTGGCATAGAGTCTTATTGGGACATATTGTGCCAAAAACTTAATTAAAAATCACTGAATTAAAAATTATAGTTAAATTTATTTTATGTCTATAGTCTATATCTTAAATGTATGCAAATAGAGTAAAATTACACAAACAATTAAAAATTTATAGTTGGGATTTTCTAGAACGAAGTCAATCAATGTTTAAATGTAAGTTTAGAAATACTTCAGAAGCTGACAGTGGTTGAAGTGAAACATTCATTTAAAATGTGTGTCAAAGTGAGGGAAGAAAAACAATGATTATAGTAGGGGTAACTTCCCCAATTATTGTATACTAATGTTGCACTGTAAAGCAGCGAGAGTTCTGTTGACGACAAACCTTGTAATGGACACCAGAATCAATCTCAAGAAAAAGATGCCTTTTTTCATCTCTCGTCCATCAAACTTACAACCGTGGCAAAAAAAAAAGGATACTGGCTGTGGTAGCCAAATGTTATGTTCACAAACAGATGTGTGGGTGGCTAAGGAAATGTAGTACACTATTGAAGACCTGATGGTTGATGAATGCATAATCTGTATGTCTAAAATTCCTCATGTTTGCTGTGTTCTGGGAATTCAGAGTGAGGGTGCCATCCTCGTCACTTGACTGAGATTCAAAATTATGAGCTTCATAGATATTAGTCCTGTAGCATAGTCTCATGAAAGGTAGTTTGCAGCCCCTCTTTTCATTTTTGAAACCCAGAACAAAATCAAAATCAATAAATTCTTTCAAAATAAACTATAGGTGAAACAGCTGCAGAACTGACGCTTGGACTGTTTGTTTTCACCCTTCTTTTTCTATTATGACACTCAGAGAGAAATAGACTCACCAGATGGCTTTTCAACACAGTCATCTACAGTAGAAATACACCTGTTTCCAATGGCTGTCCATTCTTTTGTCCCCTCTAACAAGTGGCCATCTTACACACATATGGAAAGGAGTGTCAGCTATTGTAAGGAAGAAATACCAAGGAGGATATTCTTTGTCGAAGTGACAGGTCAATTTATAGACCGTTCATATGATTTACGAGGTACGCACTGAGAAGAGGATAGTAGTGGATACAAGCTTTTGTCCCTAGAGAACTAATGGTGGTTGGGAGTAAGACAGAGGGTGTTGGGTGCAGATCCATGTTCCACCAATTAGAAATTATTGGGAACGTAAAAGAATTTTAAAGTAACAGTTCGGAAGGTGACAGGGTCTTCTGACATACCAGCAACAGAAAACCTGTGATAGGCTGCTAGGCAGCAGGAGCTATCTGGACTTTTTCTCCAGAAAAAGATTGATACTGGCATTTGGGATGACAGGAAGCTCATCTAGAAATGTGAGCAACCTTCTAGAAACTCCATTTGGGGCAGATCGTGGATGTTGCGATATCCAGTTGAAGATCCACGAGACAAACGTATGTAGATACCCAGCTGATATATAAATCTAATCAGTAAGTTTCAGAAGTTGATTAAAGTTTTTAATAAGCTTCTTTAGATTTAACTAAAATTTTGTTTAGATGTAATAAATGGAATTTTGGCATTATTTTCGGGTAACGTGATTTCCTCTGAGATACTGTGCAAAGGAGATGACAGCATTAATTAATT
This sequence comes from Trichonephila clavipes, assembly GCA_019973935.1. Lineage (NCBI taxonomy): Eukaryota > Metazoa > Arthropoda > Arachnida > Araneae > Nephilidae > Trichonephila > Trichonephila clavipes. Next base: position 12,844 of record BMAU01013588.1, read on the forward strand.
TAGATGACAATTCTTTTACTGTAAGGTTCTAAGGTATATATTATTTGAGATGTACTTAGGTGCTATGACATAATTAAAAGGACCACAAATGTATTTGAGATAGAGCCTGACATCTAACTTTTTCTTTCACGCAGGAATTGTAACTCTCAACTAATATTGAGTGCAACACCATTACCTATACACATGTATCTTTATAAGTATTGGGCATCACATTCACAATCTTAATGTAAGAGTGCCAAGAACAAGTATTTGATCACAACCACTTGGAAAAGTTAATGGGTTAATGTCAATTTATGTCTGACTATAAAGCAGCACAAGGGCTATTGGCAACGTTAGTTTGAACCTTAAAGCTGTGACGAGGATGACTCCTGAGCTGGTACCCTCTCTCCAAACTTCCACATCACATGAATGGGATGACTTTGAATAATGACAGATTTAAAATGTTTCAGCCCCTCTACAAGAAAATTCACTCTAGGTGTTGAAGTCATGACATGCTGGCTACAAGTCTGACCATGAGTACACAGCCATTTTGTTATCTTGACACTAAGTTAACTTTATATATATATAAAACAAAGTGTTTTTTGAAACCAAGATTTTAATGTTAGTATTTAAGAAAATTATACAAGGAAGTTATATTGGGAAAGTATGAATTGTAACAAAATAAATAAAATCTAACAGTAAAAAATGTGCAATAATGAATAATATAGGAGTAATGATATCAAACTTTTAGTTAATTTCTCATTTTTGGAAACAAAAAAATTAATTTCAATATTCCATCACTATTAAATGAGAAAAAATGGAAAATAACTTCAATAATTTTTTTTAAAAATTCTCTTGTTGGTTTGAAAGCATGGTTTAGATTCAGAAGAAATGTAAATTACATTCATCAAATACACATGCAAGATTAACGGCTTTTTCACACGACAAGATTTATAATTATTGTTACATATCACATGCTCAATCACATATTCAACAGTTGTTACAACTGCCCATCCGATATAATGGTTAGTCACGCTGACTGCTGTGCTTGGATTCCAATCCTGTAGAAGGCATGGGTGTATGTTAATGCACGTGCCTTTGCAGTAGGGGGATACTCTAAATATTTGTTAAATTGCAAGTCCTCTTGTGAGGTTGGTAGAAGAGGAAGAGAGGTGAGAGATCCTTGACTAAGCACCAGAATGTTCTTCCTCAAAAATGTTGTGGAACTGAGCCAAATACTACCATCACCTGTATGGTGCTCAATGCTATGGCTAACGACAGGAGTACAACTAGCCCCTTGCCCCAATGAATTTTGTGGGCCTCAATCTGATGTTACTGTCAATTGGGTGGGATAAGAAAAAATAATACAGTTTTTACTATTTCAGTACAACATATTAAAGCCTAACATTTATTTTCACATGATACTTTGCTGCAGTTTTCTCACATTTGTTTTTAATGATTACTCTTGTTTCTACAAACACCTTTTTTAATATTTGTTGCCAATTTGATTCACTTTCCAAATTGTTTGTTTTTCAAACAAATTGCAATATTTTTAGTTATTATTTCCCTGATGGTTACTCCAAAATGTTACTTTTTAAAAGCCGGATTGCTTTATTTAGCCAATTAATTTTCAACGGAGATTAAAATTAAATGGTCATTCTGCAATTATTAGAGCAGGTGTCGGCAATCTGTAGCATGCGGTACAATTCTCAATGGCACTCTGCACTATTTTACAAATTGATCAATATTTAAATGGATGGAAGTTGATAAATTTGTAATGGACCTTATCTGACAAACATCTTTAGAGTTATGGACATTTACGAAATAACGAAAAAATCTGAAAGATTACTCCAAAGATAAATTTATAGCTACACTGTATAGCAAAAAACCTGACGCAGCAAGGAGGAGTTGCCCGATTTTAATCAAATTTCATATGCAAAGATATTTGTACCAAACATGCAAATGATTAAAATTTGGTGTCCAATGAATGGATAGCAGGAGCTACAGTGCATCGGAACTGCACACTCCTCATTACGTGTCAATAAGAAGCGATTCTCAATCTAATGGTCAAAATTTCTGTTGGATTGCGATTTAGGATACCTTTCTACAGCTGAAAAAATGCCTCGCCAAAGGATTCGAGCTCATTACGGGCAACTGTCAGAGTTTGAAAGAGGTTGTATCATTGGATTGAAAGAAGCAGGTTTGGCAAATCAGAGAATCACTCGCCATATGGGTAAAAGTGATGCGGCCATTAGAAGATGCTAGCAAAAATGGGTGGACAATTACAGATTTTGGTGTCATGATGGTAGTGGTTGACCTAGGGCTATAGCAGTTCGGGAGGACAGACTGATTGTCAGATCAGCTGAGACAGTGCCTGATTCATTGTTATCAACCATCAGATGTGTGACCCGCTCACAAGTGTCCACCATGACCATTTGCAGATGGCTGATAGAGCGAAATTTACGCTTATACCGACCACTACGTCACCTACCACTACGTCACCTACCACTCACACCTGGACACTGTTGAGCCAGATAACTGTGATGCTGGACTCTATCAGGTATCAATCACGCTTACTGGGGATGTACAGTGTTTAGCAACAAATCCTGCTTTCAACTGTGTCCTGGCAATCATTGAAGATGTGTCTGGAGATGCCCAGGGCAGCGTGTCTCTCTCTCTCTCTCGATCCTGCTTTCACTATTGCATGACATTCTGAGAACTGTTTTGCTACCGTTCCTTTTTCAGTACCTTGGCCTTATTTTTCAGCAAGATAATGCAAGACCCCATACGGCACATGTTGCTATGAACTGTCTTGCAGCTTGTCAAACACTTCCTTGGCCAGCCAGATCTCTGTTCAATTGAGCATGTCTAGGATATGATGGGAAGGCAATTGCATCTACAAGGGGATATTGACAACCTGACCTGACAATTAAGAGAAAATTTGGCAAGAAATATCATAGGAGACCATCAGGGTGCTTTTTCCCTCTATGCCATGTCGTGTGGCAGCTTGAATCCAGACAAAAGGTGGGCCAACAACTTATTGAGCTCGTTACTTTGTAACTGTGAAATAAATCATTCAATTTTTCTGAAATTTTAATCATTTTCTATTATGTACATAATCTTTCAACTCACCAATTTCTGTCTCTATCACACAACTCGTACTTGGTGCATCGTTTTTGTTGTAGAGTGTATATTGTAAATTACTGAATGCCATTGCTGGAGAGATTTGATTGTTTGAAGAGAGAAAATTGCATGTGCTCTGCTATCCGATTTTGGTTCTACATGTCTAAGTAAAAATATCTTTCCTCCTATGAAAAACATTTTGAGTCTGCAAAGAAACTGTTTAACAACTAAATGCTCAGAATTGTTTCAAACTGAGTTCCAAATTATACCCTTGAATTTTGATACATGAAAGTAGAGTGGTACAAGCACTAAGTTTGCATTAAAATTTTTATTTATTTAACTATAATGAAGGGAAATGCTTTTATTTTATGTTGACTATTTCCTATTTTAATAAATATGTTTAAAAATATATGTACAATATGTACAAATATATATGTACAATAAAGTTTTTATTAAAAATTTTGTTGAAGAAATAGTTTTATTTTATGCTGTTTATTTTTATGTTAAGGAATATCTTTAAATGATGCAAAATTAATACATAATAAAACTGTAAATCTATATTACTACCCTCTACTATTCCCTAACTGCAAGCATCATTGCAGCAGTCAAATTGTTTGAAAACTGTGGGATGCTGAATCATGTTGGTAGATTGGTTTGGAACATCACAGCTAAAAGGTTGCCGACCTCTCTGTTCTAGAGTCTTCTTTAAATTAAATACTTCCGTTAATTTTGAGCTTTTCACTTATCAAATAGGTTAACTTTAACAAAGATTTTAGTATCATATTTAGCAAGATCATTCAAAATTGTCAACAATTTTTTTCAAAAATTTTATTTTGTTTTTTTACTAAATTCCTCTATTTCTGCATTATTTACAGTTTCTGATGGTCTTTTTTTCGGATCATCTCAAACTTTTCTTAGAATGATCCACTTTTAAAAAATAGATTGAGAAGGAAAAATTATTACATACAGTATTACAATGCTTATGGACTAAATAACATGAACTTTGAATGAAAATTCTAATAATACATTTAACAAAAACATAAGGTACATTTTGATAAGATGGAAACTTTTAAATTAAAAGAGAATAAAAAGAGGCAAAAGAAATAAGGGAGTAAGTATCAAAAGAAATGATATAGCTTTTAAAACTGGGGTGGGCATTATGTCGATCGCCGAGACATTCTGGGGTGACTGCCTGAAGATTTTAGCAGTTAGTAATTATAAAGAAATATTCAAGTTTGGCTGAAGTATACAGACTATTTAAGTCTTCTACTAACGATAATAACGAAAGCTTATTTTATATAAAAATATTTAGATAAAAACTAAGGTAAACTTTAGATGAAAATGTCATTTTTTTATGTATTTTGAATTGTTTGATAGTAAATACATCATTTGGTATTATTATAATTGTAACTATTATTATTATGTTTGTATTTTGCATAGTTTTTTTATTTTAGTTTTGTATATACACATATTCCGTACTTATTATTAATTTATAATAAATATTGTAGATCTTTTCCTACCTCACTACACCTATGACACTGACTTTGGCGCACAGAAGAATTTTTCAGGGGGGAGGGCTACCATTTTGGTGTCATACCACAAAACACAGCCAAACATATTGTTTTTAATTTTGTAGATTGTTGGGAACAAAAAACAGTTAAAAACAAATTACTAAATAAATACTGAACACATTAAATAATAAAAAAATTATTAATAAAAATTAAGTTTATCGCACTGTATACATGGTATTAAAATCAAATGGTAAAAAAAGTCAAGGACCGTGGGGAACAGTTTGGACCAATGCCTCCTCCAACCTCCTTGTGTGCACCACTGACATTGGGTGGACTGCAAAAGATTAAAAAAATTAGAAGTAGACCACGCCTTGGAAAAATCTGCCCACCCCGTTTTAAAATAACTGAATTATGTAGCAACTTTAAAGAAGAATTTAATTTTCAATAAATGAAATATTTTTTGTTTGCCATGAACAAAAAGAACACTATGAATATTTGAAGAAATAATCATTTTAAAGAATGCCGAGCTTTTTACAAACAATTAAAGATGTAAATTATTTCCTAATTCATAAATTCAATATAATGAAAATAAAAACATTAAATGTTCTACAGAATATTATTCTACAGAATACTATTCTTTTCTTGAATAAATCTTAATCAGTTACCATTTGTACAGAGCTTAGAATAAAATATTTTCTAAAAAAAAACAAATTTTGCCAAGCCACAAGGTAAATATATTTCTGTGTTGCATATTATATAGCATCTTTCACAAATATACAACTACATTGATTCTTACAAAAAGTTTCTTTCTATAAAAAAGTTGTAAACATAATCCAAACATTAAAAGGCCAACTTCTCTAAAAACAAAAATCTCTCCTTACAAACAACAGCAGCTAAAAAAAGCACTTTCTAATCATCTCTGATGTGTTAATGTGCATAATAAATTTAAATTTGAGGAACTTTTATAAACTTCTAGCTACATGATGAGCTCAAGTGTAGTATAGGGGGCACATCCGATTTTTATCTAAGTGTCACGGTGAGATATCGAATTTATTCTAAAATAAATTCCGAAAAAAGTACTTGGCAACCGCTTTTAGTCCCCCCCCCCTATACTACACTTTAACCACATGATGTAAAGAAGCAAAAAACACGTTTGATTCCTACATTTCGAAAGGAAAGAAATTGCTTATTTTCTTCATCTATGACTACGAATGTTTCTTAGATTCCCTTCATTAAATGATTTGTAAAAAATAATAATTCTTATATTCTAAGCCAATGACAAAAATATATATTGAATAATCCAACATACTTGTTATGCATAAGTAATTTAGAGCTCCTTAACAACCAAATTATTAGGAAAAAATGGCTCAAGTACAGTATAAGGGTGGGGGAAACTTCGGATTTGGAGATTTTTATCAAAATGTCATGGTGAGATATCGAATTCCTTCTAAAATAAAAAATAATTCCAAAAAAAAAGTACCTTGGCGACCACTTTTAGTCGCCAAAAAAAAGGACTGCACCAAGTGGGGGGTTCCCCTATACTACACTTTAACCGAAAAAAATATATAAATAAAAGCATTTTGTACTATAAAAAATTCGCTATAGAGTACTGAAAGAGAGACTATAAAGACCAATATTAAATGTCGAGACATGAAATTTAATTGGAATCCTACAAAACAATTCTAAAGCACAATGTATTTTAAAAGTTCTATGAATAGTTTTGAATAAATTATTCTATACTAACCATCACAGTTTTAGCCACCAATAATTTCTTGATTACAACAAAAAGAAAATTCAATCCAATATAACATTAAAAAATTATCATTGGTTGAATTTACTAATAAATGATTATCGTTCTGTCAAACGAACATTTTTGACAAGACACAGTTACAGTTACAGTTTTTAGAGGATATGGAGGACAAAAGTCCTTATA